>WNWK01000789.1:5000-102500 GCA_009830355.1 Cherax destructor
AGGGATAGATCAGTGAATAGTATAATGTGAGTAGTGCTGTTTGTGGTACACAATAACGTATCTTTGAGAGGATGCCAACTGTTTTACCTGGAGTATGCCTGGAAAGGGTTTTGGGGATCAACGCTCCAAGATGTCAAGGTGCAGACCCAGAAATTGTACCTTATTATGTTTAGCAATAAGAGTATTGTTAATCATAATGTTTAGTTGGACATCACTTGCTCTGCTCCCAAACATAATAAAGAAAGTTTTGTCTATGTTAAGTGTAAGTTTATTGATAGTCATTCAGGTCGATATTTTTACGAGCTCTTCATTAGCAATAGTGTTGAGTGAGGTAAGATTAAGGTGGAAGATGGCAAAAGTTGTGTCGTCAGCAAAGATAATAGGTCTAAGTTGTTGCTATACATTTGGAAGGTCGTTGATGATGTATAAAAGGAAAAGTAGGGGGAAACAAGGGGGATATTGGCTTGTACGTCACAGAGTCGCTCATTTACTCAGAACTACTAAACACCTCAAATGATGTAGTTGAAGTTTTGGCAGTAAAGATTGAAAACCAAAACCTTGTCATTATGGTTGTATACAAGCCTCCGGATGCAACTTTCCAGCAATTCCAGGAACAGCTTTTAAAAATTGACCACTGTCTGGAAAATCTCCCAACTCCTGCCCCAAACATCTTGCTTCTGGGAGATTTCGATTTGAGACACCTAAAATGGAGTAGTGTAGTAAGTAATATTTTAGCAGAGATCACCCCAGGAGGCAGCTCAGATGAAAATTCACACACACACACGAGCTATTAAATCTCTGCGCCAAATTCATTTTAAACCAACAAATATTAGAGCCTACAAGACTAGAAAAAACGCTGGACCTCATCTTCACTAACAACAACGATTTGATACATAATATAACCGTATCAAAGACAATATACTCAGATCACAACATAATAGAGGTACAGACATGTATACACAGGGCTTCTGACCAGCAAAATGTGATCAGTTATGAGGGTGTCTTCACAAAATTCAACTTCAATAACAAAAACATAAGATGGGAACTAGTCAACCATGTCCTAAATGAAACAAGCTGGGAAGATATCCTAAACAATACAGATCCGAACTTTTGCATAGAAAAAATTAACTCTGTGGAACTTGAGCTCTGCTCAAGGCACATTCCATTAAGAAAAAGAAAGAGAAGATGTAACCTAGAAGGAGAGAGATGCTCCCTATAAAGACGAAGGCGAAGAATCACAGAGCTGCTGAGAGGGGCCAATATATCTGAAATACGAAGGGAGGTACTGGTCAGACAAATAGCAAATATTGAACTTAAGCTTAAGGAATCTTACAGGAGACAAGAATCTCAGGAAGAACTAAAAGCCATAAAGGAAACTGAAAAAAAAAATACTTCTTTTCTTATGCCAAATCTAAGGGTAAAACAACATCCAGTATTGGGCCCCCTGCTATGGGACCTACACAGATTACAACATAGAAATGAGTGAGATACTAAAGTCCCAATACGACTCAGTGTTCAGCGAGCCGTTACCCAGACTAAGGGTCGACAATCTAAATGAATTCTTCATGACCGAGACCCAAAATTTGGTCATCTCAAAAATCTCTGATATTATCCTAACACCACAAGAATTTGAAAAGGGAATAAATGACATGCCCATGCACTCTGCCCCAGGGCGAGACTCATGGAACTCCATATTCATTAAGAACTGCAAGAAGCCCCTGTCACGTGCCTTCAGCATTCTATGGAGAGGGAGCATGGACACAGGGGTCATCCCACACTCAATATCGTAATATCTTCCTCTAAAACAAAGATATTAACAAGCAAACGACATCCCCCACCCATCTATTTGCAGGGTGAAAACATTAGCTACGTTAAAACTTATAGATATCTTGGTGTAGATGTACCCTTTAACAAATCCACTATACCACAACTAAATAAAAAATGCAAAGATAGGCTAAATGCTCTTAAAGCTGTTGCTGGCTACAACCCCAACTATGGTGCTAATGCGAGAATCGTGAGAATGATGTACATAGCCTATGTTAGATCCTTAATTGATTATGCTGCTCCCATGTTGATATTATATAGAGAAAGTTCTCTCCGACCCATAATTATTCTTGGCTGTCACAAATCTACAAAGGTTCTTATATATGAGAATATGAGGAAGGAGCTTGGTATTTCTAGTATCAGTGATAGGATTGTTGAGATTAACACTGTACTTGGTATTAGAATGTTAAGAAATGAACCAAACACTGTCACAATGAATCTTACTAAATGTCTAGAAGTAAATACTCATAGATCTAAATGGATTGTGAAAACATGCAATTACATAAAGTTTTGCAACCTGCAGGAATTATATCACTGTAGGCAACAAGAGCATTTCACCCCTCCATGGAAGATGTGTTCATTTAATATCACATACCTGTAAGCCCCTCCCAAGAAGCTCATTGCTAGTAATCCCTTCCTTAAATCACTTGTTAAAGCAACTGCTCAAGAAGAAATTTCTCGCCTAGCTGGTAGTAATAAGTTATCACAAGTTATATACAGTACACTGATGGATCTAAACAGGAGTCTTCTGGCAGGGCTGCATCTGCTCTTGTTGCCACCTCCCTAGTTAAGAACAATAATAAATTTGTTGAACTAGGGATAAAAATTAATAACTGGGCGTCTACACTGCAAACTGAATTGTTTGCAATCCTAATAGCACTAAAGCTAACTTATGACACTGAGCTGGACTCTATCATCATTACTGATTCTGTCATCACTGAAGGCTCTTGACTCATATAATGACTCTAACAGCATTCTCATTGGAGAAGCCAGGTATAGATACTCAAAAATCCGGGACAAAGGAATTAATGTACAATTGCTATGGATCCCATCACACATTGGATTACTCCTTCATGATAAAGTTGATATGTTAGCCAAGAAGAGTACCCAGAAGGAGAATGTAAAATATAGCTTTGGTATATCTGTGTCTAGCATTAGGAATAATATTAGGAGAGAAGTAAATAATGAAAATGATTGCTATATGAATGCAGTTAGAAGCCTGAGTAGATCTATAACCCACTATGATAACATGAACATAGATAAGTATGTTTATGGAGCAACTTGCAATGTGAACAGACTGACTGATGTTGTAGTGGCCAGGCTTAGGCTTGGCTACAAGTACTTCTGGCAGTTTGGGAGACACACAGATGATGATCAAACTAAATGCAAATTATGTGATCAGGCATATGGTTACTGTCTTGAACACTATGTGCTTAATTGTCCACTTATTGAGGAATACAGAGATAGACAGTATAATAACCTATGTGACATGTCAAAATATCTTATTAATTAATGAAAATAAGATACCAGATATACTAAGCAAATTCCCTAAATTTGTTTGTAACAGATAAGTGAACTGTAGATATAAATCCATATGTACAATTGTTAACTTTTGGGGGGCCTAGTTCCTAGGCCTTTTGTGTATCCATATGCTCTTGCGCTACCGTCCACAGGATGGATATGGGGTGCACAATAAACTAGCCACTTAGGTGGCAAAATCTAAAATCTAAATCATCTCCCTTTTTCATGACCGACGCGGCAGGACGTTTGGAGGGCTAGCTGCTGGATTTTCAAGGGGAGCTCCTGATCAAAGCGGCTGACCAGGTCACGACTGAACAGGACTCAGTGTGAATGCTCTGGGAAGATTCCAGAGCAGCGAGAGGACATCCCAGTGCATCGTTTCAGTGTAAATAGTGGAAGTGTTGTGCAGTTTGTGAGGGTTGGGTGTGCTGAGAGTGTCTAGGTAGGGACCAGTCAGTGCCTCCTTCCCCACGCCGCCGGGGAGGAGGGGGCGGGGTGTGTGGGTGAAGATGAAAGGAACACTGGTTTTGGGGAGTCACATGCCCATATCTTTCAAGATGTCGATGGGAAACAAATAAAAGTTGTGTTTCTTGTAGGCAGGACAGTGAAAACAACAGTGCGCAATCAATTAGGGGCTCTGGTGGTCTGGTGGCTAATGGTTCGATTCCCAGCCAGGGCAGAAACATTGGGCGTGTTTCTTTACACCTGTTGTCTATGTTCCCCATCAGTAAAATGGGTACCTGGGTGTTAGTCGACTGGTGTGAGTCGCATCCTAGGACACTGACCTAATCTGCCCGAAATGCTCAGCATAACAAGGGACTTTCTATATAGTAGTATGTCACTGATGTCAGCTAGGCCTGTATACCATGTACATGTACTTGTAGTAAATAAAGATATTATTATTATTATTATTATTATTATTATTATTATTATTATTAATGTGTAGGGAAGTGCCCCTCACCCCCCTTCCCGGGCAGCCCCGTGTGTAGTAAACAGTGACCCTCTCATAACCCCTCACCCCTGCGCCTCAACCATTCAACTACCCCACCTCACCCACCCAACTCCCAGCACCACCCCAAATGTAGAGGGTACTTTTCCCCTCCCAGCCCACGATGTCAGCGTTAGTTTTTAGTTAGTTTAATATCTTTATTATGCACCCCATACCCATCCTGTGGGCGGTAGTCAAAAGATTACAGAGGTACATAATTGGTCCATTGACTGGACTCCAAAGTTTTGATAGCTGAACAAGTTACAGCGGTAATGAACTAGATCTGGTCACAATTATGACAAGTTACAAAGGTAATGAGCTCCAGGTAGAGCTGGTCACACTCATGACAAGTTACAAAGGTAATGAGCTCCAGGTAGAGCTGGTTACAATCATGACAAGTTACAAAGGTAATGAATCATAATCACATCATATATAGTTACAATCATGAATAAATTACACATACACACACATATATACATACACATACACACACACACACACACACGCACATACAACAGGCCCAGTTTTCAATCGACATGTGCATAGGACAAAATGGTAATCAATACACATACATACACACACATGATAACGACATACAAAATACTGCGGGGAATCGACAAGGTAGACAGGGACAGGATGTTCCAGAGAGGGAACACAGAAACAAGGGGACACAACTGGAAGCTGAAGACTCAGATGAGTCAAAGGGATGTTAGGAAGCATTTCTTCAGCCACAGAGTAGTCAGGAAGTGGAATAGTCTAGAGAAAGATATAGTGGAGGCAGGAACCATACATAGTTTTAAGACGAGGTATGATAGAGCTCATGGAGCAGGGAGAGCAGAGACCCAGTAGCGGACAGCGAAGAGGCGGGGCCAGGAGCTGAGTCTCGACCCCTGCAACCACAATTAGGTGAGTACAATTAGGTGAGTACACACACACACACACACACGTGGCAATGCTTTATTTACAGGGAGCAAAGCCAGAATGGTCTGTAATATACCACTGTGGATAAAATACTTTGACATATCTTGAATATTTCTGAGTGAGCTGTCTCTGAATTCATTAATTTTATCGCACTCCAGTACATAATGACGCAGGGTGTGACAATAATCCAACTGGCAAAGTTTACATTTTGTTTGGTCTACATCTGGTGGTGGTGATTTAACCTGCCAAAAATACTTGTAACCCAGCCGGAGGCGGGCGGTGGTGACATCCAAGAGTCTGCTTATTTTGTTGGATGCACCATAGACATGTGGCTCCTCCTGCATGATAGAATGATGATAGATGGACTGACTGGTGTCAATCTCCCTGAGTCTTAAGTCAATAAAATTCAGTTGAAGTTCTTTTCGCACGGTGGATGTTTGGGCACCCAGAGGGCTCCAGGTGGAAACAACCAACAGCCCCTCTCAGCAGACAGAGAGGGCCTGGGATCTGCAATCAAATTGGCGTCCACCAAGACGGTGACACATCCTCAGGGCAGCTCTCCCTCTGGCTGCTAGCGGAGTCGCTGACCTCTTGGACCTCTTGGACCTCTTGGGGAGGGTCTATGGTGCTCCTGCAAGCAGCAGATCCTGGCGCAACCTGCTGCTGTTTGCAATGGCTGTCTGGCTGTCCTGCCGAAGAGGGACAGACACCTAGCAACATCTGTTGCTGGGGCAATGGATGCCTTCCCTAGAATGTTTGTTAATTGCTCATTACTCTGTAATTTGTTCATGATTGTAACCATGTCTGAACGTGTTTATGATTCATTACCTTTGTAACTTGTCATGATTGTGACCAGCTCTACCTGGAGCTCATTACCTTTGTACCTTGGTCATAACTGTGACCAGATCTAGTTCATTACCGCTGTAACTTGCTCAGCTATCAAAACTTTGGAGTCCAGTCCCTGGACCAATTATGTACCTCTGTAATCTTTTGACTACCGCCCACAGGATGGGTGTGGGGTGAATAATATAGATATTAAGCTAACTAACTACTACATCTGCATTTTGTTTGTCCTCCAGAGCATCCAAGAGCTTGTCATAGTGATCCAGTAGTTGAGACAGGCATTAACGACCTGCTCTAAACCCATGTTGCCCTGGGTTAACTGATGGGTATCTAGATGGGTGGCGATCTTGCTTCTTAGAACCCTTTCAAAGATTTTTATGTGCGGGTTATTTGTGTATTGTGTATTGTTCCAGTCCAATACGGGGATACCTTCCTAGACCTGAGCAGCGACCAAAATGAATCTAGCTAATTTAATAGGTTCGATTATGCATCACTGACCCATCCTGTGAGATGTATTTGAAAGATTACAAAGGCATAGCCTCTTAGTGTTCTTGTTATACGAATATATATGTAAATGATCTGCCAGACAGGATGGAATTCTATTCGTCTCTGTCTGCTGATGATATGACAGAAGGCGGCAAGCAACACGTGTGACAAGGTGCAGGTGGCGTGGGTGTTTGGGAGGGGGTGTTGGTTAAGGAGGGGAGTGGGTGTGCGCGAGTGTCAGCGAGGCGGCTCGCGGCCAGAGTCACTGTGCCAGTAGTGGCCTCGCATGGAGGCTGACAAGTGTCGTTCTATACCTCTCAAACCTTCCCACTAGTAACCAACTGAAGTACCTCCAACCTTCGCATCTCTCAAACTTCAATGTGCATTCTCGTACTTGTTTGAAACGATCAGATAGTACATGCCAAAAAAAAAAAAAGAACCCATGATATCGTACTCGAAATCATTAAAAGTAGTTGACTAATAAAAAGTTAAATTAAGGCGAGCTCCGGGCAGAGCGTCAAGGCAGGTAAGTTGAATGATACTTCACACTGCCCCCCCCAAAAAAAAAAAAAAAAATAAATAAAAATAAAGTGAATGTGCTGGGAAAATATGATATTAACACACAGGTCACTTCTGCCAGGACCTGCGACCTCATAGGACGGCAAAGTAAATGATGACGATGATAATAATAATAATAATTTATTATTATTATTATTATTATTATTATTATTATTATTATTATTATTATTATTATTATTATGGGAAAGATCTAAACCCGCGGTGGCCATACAGCGTCTGGGGAATGGGAAGTAATCAGCTTTCAGTTAAGGGAAAATGTAGCTCCAATTGCCTGAATCAAGAGCCCTTCACCAGCTTCAAGGCCCCTCTCTTCTTGAATGGCACCAAGGTCCAAATATGGTCAGTAAAGCTATCAGAATAAAGGCAAGACGAGTTCTCAAGGAATAATCTCTCACTATTCTAAAGACTTCATGCAAAATCCAAGGAGTTTCAAAGTTAAATGACCCATACGGGTTTAGTGCTTTTGCAGATATAAGAAGACTGTAATATTCAAGTTAAAGCATTTGCCAGGCTTATATTATTATTATGAGAGAGAGAGAGAGAGAGAGAGAGAGAGAGAGAGAGAGAGAGAGAGAGAGAGAGAGAGAGAAGAGAGAGAGAGAGAGAAGAGAGGAAGTCGCCTTAATACAACTGACTGCAATTACGTAAAACTAGTAGAGTGAAAAACATAATAATGAAAATGCCCGAGAGCTTTCGTAGGATCACTTATCTTCGGTACTCACTCACCTATTTGTGGTTGCAGAGGTCTGGCCTAACCCCTGGCAACGGTGTATGTGTGTGTGTGTGTGTGTGTGTGTGTGTGTCTACAGTGCAACACGACAGGATACAACAACAAATGATTGTGAGACTTATTTGAAGACGAGATTTGGCATGGTATAATATCTGTATCTCAACACCTCAAGAAGCACCTGGACACCTGCTGTCTATATTCTAGGAAGTATAGTGGGTTGGTAGACAACAACTATCCTGAGAGGCCCCACTGTTTTGAGGCATTAGGTTGGTAGACAACAACTATCCTGAGAGGCACCACTGTTTTGAGGTAGTAGGTTGGTAGACAACAACTATCCTGAGAGGCACCACTGTTTTGAGGTAGTAGGTTGGTAGACAACAACTATCCTGAGAGGCCCCACTGTTTTGAGGTAGTAGGTTGGTAGACAACAACTATCCTGAGAGGCCCCACTGTTTTGAGGCATTAGGTTGGTAGACAACAACTATCCTGAGAGGCACCACTGTTTTGAGGTAGTAGGTTGGTAGACAACAACTATCCTGAGAGGCACCACTGTTTTGAGGCATTAGGTTGGTAGACAACAACTATCCTGAGAGGCCCCACTGTTTTGAGGTAGTAGGTTGGTAGACAACAACTATCCTGAGAGGCCCCACTGTTTTGAGGTAGTAGGTTGGTAGACAACAATTATCCTGAGAGGCACCACTGTTTTCAGGCATTAGGTTGGTAGACAACAACTATCCTGAGAGGCACCACTGTTTTGAGGCATTAGGTTGGTAGACAACAACTATCCTGAGAGGCACCACTGTTTTGAGGTAGTAGGTTGGTAGACAACAACTATCCTGAGAGGCCCCACTGTTTTGAGGCATTAGGTTGGTAGACAACAGCTATCCTGAGAGGCACCACTGTTTTGAGGTAGTAGGTTGGTAGACAACAACTATCCTGAGAGGCACCACTGTTTTCAGGCATTAGGTTGGAAGACAACAACTATCCTGAGAGGCACCACTGTTTTCATGCAGTAGGTTGGTAGACAACAACTATCCTGAGAGGCACCACTGTCCTGTCGCATGCCAGTGAAACAGAAAACCAGTTAATATGTTTTATGAAGACACACGTACAACACCTCAATTTTCATTCTTCAAGTGTCTTATTCGTCATCTTTTATATACTGTAGACCATTAATGTAAATAATGTTTTATTGGAGTGTATAGTGTGTTAATACACAAATAACTCGCACGTAGGGGAGAGAAAGCTTTCAACGACGTTTCGGTCCGACTTGGACCGACTTGTTCCACTCACAGTATTGTTGTCTTTTTGTTCTGTATAGTGTTCATGAAGATGGTCCATTATGGTGATTCATTAAGGGGGTTCATTAAGGTGGTTCATTAATGCTGTCTTTATTTCCCTCGAGGGAGTTGTCTTGGCGCTGGTGACGGGATCTTGATCCAATGAATTGGACCTGTACTCCTTTTTCAATAGACTGAATATTGTCTTCAATTCTTCTAGGTTCTGTATGACCCTTACGGTTTTAGCTCTCCTCCATAAATGCATTATTAATAATAATATTAATATGGTTTATTAAAGACTTTAAAAATGTTTTATGATGGTCCATTAAGACGGTACATTATGGTTATCCATAAAGTTTATCAATTAAGCGAGTCCATTAATAGGTGGTCCAAAAAGGTGGTCCTGCGAGATGGTTCAAATTACTACCCTTTATGGCTTAATTGTGGTCTCATTTAGTTTATTCTAACATTCACATCGCCTCATTACTCTCTCTTCCATTAAATAAATATGAAAATTCTCCCTCCTTTCTAACCTCTCAGCTCATCTTAATTAACTTTTTTTTTTCTTTTTCGACCGTGATTCCATTCAGTATAGCCAAACTTTTTTTTCCCGCCCGCCAAGTCAAAGCCTCATTAAGGACGAAAAGGTTTCCACGCCATCAATACCATTTGCAACTCGCGAAGAAATCCGTCTGTCGAAAAATGTGTCGATATTTTTCCGATTCAAACTTTGCGAAAGTTTGGCCAAATGTGCAACAATTTGTGGACGATATTTTGAGTCATTCAGAGATCGGTGAAATAATTTGCATTCTGCCACCAGTTTTAGATTGTATTGGGAAACTAGGTAAAATAATATTCATTGATTTGTTTATTAGCCGTGTTAATAATAATAATAATAATAATAATAATAATAATAATAATAATAATAATAATAGTAATAATAATAATAATAATAACTGGTCTACAGCCAAAATATTTTAAACGGAACTGAAACTAGACACTTATCATTAATTTTAGGTCACTGCGGAAATGTTGCTTAAAATTGCAAATTGCCTCTATTTATAAAGATATAGACTCAGGCCGGTTGCTGTTATCTTTCACTTGGGAAGGGAAGAGGGTAAATAAACTGTACGAGGGGAGAAGTTTCTTGATTTAAACCATCAATACGTAATTGTTTGAAGATACATACAATTTCCTTTGTTTCTCATCAGCAGCTCTCCTTTTTTTTTATCACGTTTTCGAACTGTTGTTGTCTAGATTGCAGCAGTGGAATCTTCTTTCTAAAAATGTTAGTGAGTTTCGTGACTATCAGAAAGATTTCGTCCCATTCTTTATTATGGAAGGTGACCTGCATGGCCGTCCTAAATGTTATTCATAATCCCGATGAGTGGAGACTTCACTGATTCATCGAGGCTGAGGCTAAGGGTTGTTTTGTTGCATGTTGGCAACGTATTGCCATCAATTCCGGTTGGTTATGCAGTCCACATGAAGGAAACATATGGCAACATGAAGCCGAATTTGAACTGCATTAACTATGACAAACATCAGTGGCAGCTTTGTGGCGACCTGAAAGTTGTTGCTGTTTTGCTTGGACTGCAACTCGGCTACACTAAGTATTGCTGTGTTGTTGCTACCTTGCTTGGACTGCAACTAGGCTACACTAAGCACTACTGTGTTGTTGCTACCTTGCTTGGACTGCAACTCGGCTACACTAAGTATTGCTGTGTTGTTGCTATCTTGCTTGGGCTGCAGCTAGGCTACCTAGCTTGGTCTGCAGCTAGGCTACCTTGCTTGGTCTGCAGCTAGGCTACACTATATTGCTGTGTTGTTGCTACCTTGCTTGGACTGCAGCTAGGCTACACTAAGCATTGCTGTGTTGTTGCTACCTTGCTTGGTCTGCAGCTAGGCTACACTATATTGCTGTGTTGTTGCTACCTTGCTTGGGCTGCAGCTAGGCTACACTAAGCACTGCTGTGTTGTTACTACCTTGCTTGGGCTGCAGCTAGGCTACACTAAGTATTGCTGTGTAGTTGCTACCTTGCTTGGACTGCAGCTAGGCTACACTAAGCATTGCTGTGTTGTTGCTACCTTGCTTGGTCTGCAGCTAGGCTACACTATATTGCTGTGTTGTTGCTACCTTGCTTGGGCTGCAGCTAGGATACATTAAGTATCGCTGTGTTGTTGCTACCTTGCTTGGGCTGCAGCTAGGATACATTAAGTATCGCTGTGTTGTTGCTACCTTGCTTGGGCTGCAGCTAGGCTACACTAAGTATTGCTGTGTTGTTGCTACCTTGCTTGGACTACAGCTAGGCTACACTAAGTATTGCTGTGTTGTTGCTACCTTGCTTGGGCTGCAGCTAGGCTACACTATATTGCTGTGTTGTTGCTACCTTGCTTGGACTACAGCTAGGCTACACTAAGTATTGCTGTGTTGTTGCTACCTTGCTTGGGCTGTAGCTAGGCTACACTAAGTATTGCTGTGTTGTTGCTACCTTGCTTGGGCTGCAGCTAGGCTACATTAAGTATTGCTGTGTTGTTGCTACCTTGCTTGGACTGCAGCTAGGCTACACTAAGTATTGCTGTGTTGTTGCTACCTTGCTTGGACTACAGCTAGGCTACACTAAGTATTGCTGTGTTGTTACCTTGCTTGGGCTGTAGCTAGGCTCACTATATTGCTGTGTTGTTGTACCTTGCTTGAGCTAGGCTACACTAATATTGCTGTGTTGTTGCTACCTTGCTTGGACTGCAGCTAGGCTACACTAAGTATTGCTGTGTTGTTGCTACCTTGCTTGGGCTACAGCTAGGCTACACTAAGTATTGCTGTGTTGTTGCTACCTTGCTTGGGCTGCAGCTAGGCTACACTATATTGCTGTGTTGTTGCTACCTTGCTTGGACTACAGCTAGGCTACACTAAGTATTGCTGTGTTGTTGCTACCTTGCTTGGACTGCAGCTAGGCTACACTAAGTATTGCTGTGTTGTTGCTACCTTGCTTGGGCTGCAGCTAGGCTACACTTTAAGTATTGCTATTTTCTATGTGATAGGGATAGTCAGGTGAGGACTTATCGTTACATCAAAGAAGACTAGCCACCCTGACACTCACTGGATCCTAAAACAAAACAAAAATATCAGAATCCTCAGAGTGTAGAATCGAATGGGATTTTGTTACCACCTATGCACATCAAACTAGGCCTCACAAAAAATTGTGAGGCCTAGTTTGATGTGCATAGGTGGTAACAAAATCCCATTGTTAAGTCTATGGATAAAACGGTGGCAACGCTTAAGCACTTAAACCTTAGTGGCAAATTTCCAAAGGTAAGCCCGGCAAAAAACAAGGGTTGTTCTTCAGCTTTATATATCTTTGGTTAGGCCTCATTTAGATTACGCTGCACAGTTTTGGTCACCGTATTACAGAATGCATATAAATGCACTGGAAAACATACAAAGGAGGATGACAAAGTTGATACCATGTATCAGAAATCTTCCCTATGAGGATAGACTGAGGGTCCTGAATCTGCACTCTCTAGAAAAGCGTAGAATTAGGGGGGAATATGATTGAGATGTATAAATGTAAAACAGGAATAAATTAAGGAAATGTAAATAACGTGCTAAAAACATCTAGCCAACACAGGACTCGCAGCAATGGTTTCAAGTTGGAAAAATTCAGATTCAAGAAGGATATAGGTAAGCACTTTTTTGGTAATAGAGTTGTGGATGAATGGAACAAACTCTCGAGTACTGTCATAGAAGCTAAAACGTTGTGTAGTTTTAAAATTAGGATAGATAAATACTTGAGTGGGTGTGGGTGGGTGGGAGTTGGACATGACTAGCTTGTGCTAATAGGTCTGATGCCATGCTTGTTCCTTAAGTAGATGTGACCTGACCTGACTAGTGTAGACAGCAAGCCTACATGGCTAGTTTCCATAGTTTCCACCAGAGGGCAAGCTTCTAGGTGGGCATACCCAGCTCAGCTCGTACCACGCCTGCCTCCCTCTTACTTGACGACCAGGCAACCTAGAGTCAACAAAGTCTACTTCATCCCTCCCTTGCGGGCACGGCCCTCCCCTGGGCCTGGACATTTAAACACACTGCCTGTGTACCAAGAACCCAAATAAAGGAAGAAGCCTCCGAAGCCTTATCATTGATCCCCGCCTTGACATACACACACGCAAATCATTTGTGATAATTGGTGACAGTGGTGGGATCCTGCTAGGCCTATGAAGGAGCGGACAGCGTCAGCCGTCGTAGGTCTAGAGAACTTCTGCACAACCGATAATAGGTTGGGTCATTGGCTTAAGCCGGTAGGAGACTTGGACTTGCCTCACATGGGCCAGTAGGCTTGCTGCAGTGTTCCTTTTTTCTCATGTTCTTATTACATGTGGAAGAAATTCAGTTTTTTTTTTAAAGGAGCCAACGAAAACAGTGTTATGTTCTGTCATGAGCATAACTATGGCCACTGTGAAGATTCTTATCATTGCAAAAAAAAAAAAAAAAAGATAGATCTGATAATTATATAAAGGAGTAAAGTGAAGACTCGAACCTTAATGGGTCAGCTCCAAACTTTAATCTGTCTGAACTGCAATTTAATTTAAATACAGTAATTCGCGTCCAAGTTAGTGGAAATCTTGGCACAATGTCTGGTAGTGAGGTCACTACTGGAATGTGTTTATAGACTTAACACACACACACACACAGTGTAATAAACACTTGTCACTGTAAGGTCGGTACACATTAGATTGTTTCAACCTTCACCTGAGGTCTTCTTCAGCAGATACATGACATTGGAGAAGCATATTGTATAGGAAAACGGAGGAGGGTAGGACACCTGTTGAATCTGTCGTAACAGATAAAGTTGGTGGGCGGGGCTCATCTTGGCGTAGAACTGAGATGCTAAGTAGAGATTTTGAATTCGATAATTGGCTTGGTGCCTGTAAATATTTCTTTGAAATCAATTTCGAAATTGCATCTGGTTTTAGTTGCCCTTTTGAAATATTAGAGTCAGGTACTGTTTCTGTGAGTACTGATTTCAATACTTTCTTCCCTTTACAGGTGCACTCCGTATAATGTGTTATATTGATTCCTTCCCAGTTAATGTTGTGATTAGAAAATTTTAAACGTTGAGAAAAGGACCGAGCTTTTTTGACCATACCTGATAAACAGTTAATGTTCAAATTATTGCATGTCTTTGTGTAATTATTTGAAATAAAATTATTATTAATTATTATTATTATAGGTAGTAGGTTGGTAGACAGCAACCACCCAGGGAGGTACTACCGTCTTGCCGAGTGAGTGTAAAACAGAAACCTGTAACTGTTTTACATGATGGTAGGTTTGCTGGTGTCTTTTTTGTCTCATAAACACGCTGGATAACAGGTATATCTTGCTACTACTACTTACACTTAGGTCACACTACACAGGCAGGCACATGCATATACACGTATATACATACACACATCTAGGTTTTTCCATTTGTTTCTTAATAGTTCTTGTTCTTCTTTATTTCCTCTATTCTCCATAGATGAACAGTATTTAGATAAGGGTAAAGAGGTTTTTGTTGCATTTATGGATTTGGAAAAGGCGTATGACAAGGGGGATAGAGGGGCAATATGGCAGATGTTGTAAATGTATGGAATATGAGGTAGGTTACTGAAAGCAGTGAAGAGTTTTTACGAGGATAGTGAGGCTCAGGTTAGAGTATATAGGAGAGAGAGAGATTATTTCTCAGTAAATGTAGGCCTTAGACAAGGATGTGTGATGTCACCATGGTTGTTCAATATATTTATAGATGGGGTTGTAAGAGAAGTGAATGCGAGGGTGTCAGCAAGAGGTGTGGGGTTAAAAGATAAAGAATCTAACACAAAGTGGGAGTTGTCACAGTTGCTCTTTGCTGATGGCACTGTGCTTTTGGGAGATTCTGAAGAGAAGTTGCAGAGGTTGGTGGATGAGCTTGGTAGGGTATGTAAAAGAAGAAAATTAAAAGTGAATGTAGGAAAGAGTAAGGTGATGAGGATAACAAAAAAATTAGGTAACAAAATATTGGATATCAGATTGGAGGGAGAGAGTATGGAGGAGGTGAATGTATTCAAATACTTAGGAGTCGACGTGTCAGCCGATGAGTCTATGAAAGATGAGTTCAATCATAGAACTGACGAGCGAAAAAAGGTGAGTGGTGCACCGAGGAGTCTGTGGAGACAAAGACCTTTATCCATGGAAGCAAAGAGGGGAATGTATGGGTGGTGAATGTTGCAGTGGAGATGTCGTGTCTGAGGGAAATGTGTGATGTGAATATAATGCAGAGAATTCGTAGTTTGGAAATTAGGAGGAGGTGTGGGTTACCAAAACCTCCTAACCAGAGGGCTGAGGAGGGGTTGTTAAGGTGGTTCGGGCATGTAGAGAGAATGGAACGAAGTAGAATGACTTCGAGTGTATAAATCTGTAGTGGAGGGAAGGCGGGGTAGAGGTCGGCCTAGGAAAGGTTGGAGTGAGGGTGTAAAGGAGGTTTTGTGTGCGAGGGGCTTGGACTTCCATCAAGCATGCGTGAGCGTGTTAGATAGAAGCGAATGGAGACAAATGGTTTTTAGTACTTGACGTGCTGTTTTAGTGTGAGGAGGGTAATATTTATGAAGGGTTTCAGGAAAACCGGCAGGTCGGACTTGATTCCTGAAGATGGGAAGTACAGTGTCTGCACTCTGAAGGAGGGGTGTTAATGTTGCAGTTTTATAACTGTAATGTAAGCGCGCCTCTGGCAAGACAGTAATGGAGTTAATGATGGTGAAAGTTTTTCTTTTTAGGGCCACCCTATCTTGGTAGGAAACGGCTGATGTGTTAATAAAAAAATAAAATTATTGAGTTTCGAAGGCACGGCCCGTCGGCCCCATGGAAACTAAATCACAGATTTTGCAGAGGATATGATACCCACCTGGTGTTTCTGGAGCCCTTGACTTATTGTTTGAAGATTCTAGAGAAACTCTTCTAATGTACTGTTAGGTAAACAGGAACAACAGGTATAAGAAAATATGTTCATTACTCTGAACAGCCACGGGACTGAACCCGGGTCCCTCAGCAGTGAGCCTAGGGCGCTACTGTTTGAGTCAGGAGCCATCTAGTGCCAATATCTAATTAGGTTGGTTTATGAAGTTTAAAAACCTATCGATTACACTCGGCTCATTAAGGCTGCAGGTTAACCTTTTCACCACCAGACAAGAATATTTTAATCACTAAAAACTGAGATTAAAGTAACTCTCCCATATATACGCTAGAGAAACACCTCTCGGTGTATATATCCTTTGTCAATATCTATACCTGAACTTACAAACTAAATTTTTATTTCTTGCTGGCATTAAGAAAAATGTTATTCGGACATAGAAACTACAGTATTGACAAAGAACATCATTGGTCCATAACTGACTGAAGGTTCTAAACACTGCCTAATTTTTCGTGTACCATGATTATAGTTTTATATATATATATATATATATATATATATATATATATATATATATATATATATATATATATATATATATATATATATATATATATATATATATATATATTCCTTTACTTACATCTGTGAGTGTCAGTGTCCTTGTATTTGTAAACATGCATACATTTGCCCCATTTACTTATTTATCGGCAACCACTCAAAACTAAACAATAGCCATGTCATATATTCTTTTATTTTCATTACGCTCTATAACTCATATTCTTTGCGTATTTTAGCTTTATAAATGGCTCACCTGGAAGAAGCAATAGCCTGGGTTATAAATATTAAACGTTTAAGCTATGATATAATGTAATGAGGACTTATGCCATGGCAGGAAAGCGATGAATATTTTGTGAAAGTTATGAGATAAAAAGGTGAGAAGTTTCCATATGGAGGACACAAGCACAGGTATATATAGCGAAAGGTTTTAGTCTATCTGTTTATAAAGTTCATATCTAAAATTATATATACATGTATACATATATATGATTAAACAGAAATAGGGATTGAACCGTGGTCTTGGGATTGGCAAGTCCAACATTTTACCTCTGAACTATGGAGCTGCTTCTTTTTATATATATATTTTTTTATCAGTAAATCGGCTGTTTCCCACCAAGGCAGGGTGACCCGAAAAAAAGAAACACTTTCATCATCATTCACTCCATCAGTCTTACCAGAGACGCGCCTACACTACAGTTAAAAAATTGCAACATATCAACACTTCTCCTTCAGAGTGCAGGCACTGTACTTCCCACCTCCAGGACTCAAGTATGTCCTGCCGGTTTCTCTGAATCCCTTCATAAACGTTACTTTGCTCACATTCCAGCAGCAAGTCATTACAATCATTTGTTTCCACTTGCTTCTAACATGCTCACGCATGCTTGCTGGAAGTCCAAGCCCCTAGCCCACAAAACTTTCTTTACCCCCTCCCGCCAACCTTTCCTAGGCCGACCCCTACCCCGCCTTCCTTGCACTTTAGATTTATACACTCCAAGTCATTCTATTTTCCTACAGCTCTTGCCAACACTCGAGCATTCACTTCTCTTACAACTCCATCTATAAATATACTGAACAACCACGGTGACATCACACATCCTTGTCTAAGGCCTACTTTTACTGAAAAATAATCTCCCTCTCTCCTACATGCTCTAACCTGAGCCTCACTATCCTCGTAAAAACTCTTCATTGCTTTCAGTAATCAACCTCCTATTCCATACATTTGTAACATCTGCCACATAGCATCCCTATCCACTCTTCATATGCCTTTTCCGTAAATCTCTTTACCCTTTTGTAAATACTGTTCACCTATATGTTTCATGTAAACACTTTGTCTACACACCCCCTACCGTTCCTAAAGCCTTTTTGTTCATCTGCGATCCTGCTCCCCGTCTTGCTCCTAACTCATACTCAACAGGCTTATTCCCCTATATTTTTTACACTCTCTTTTGTCCCCTTTGCCTTTATACAAAGGAGCCATGCATGCTCTCTGCCAATCCCTAGGTACTTTACCCTCTTCCATACATTTATTAATAAAAGCACCAACCACTCCAAAACTATATCCCCAACTGTTTCTAACATTCCTGTCTTTATCCCATCAATCCTACACTCACAACTGGCTCTTCCTCACTCCTACAAGATGTTATACCTCCCTGGCCAATGCACGAAATCACAGTTTTTCCTATTTTCATCAACATTTAACAGTTCCTCAAAATATTCCCTCCATCTTCCCGATACCTCTAACTCCCTGTCTAATAACTCTCCTCTCCTGTTTTTAACTGTCAAATCCATTCGTTCCATAGGCTTCCTCAACTTATTAATTTAATATCACTCCAAAGCTTTTTCTTATCCTCAAGAAAATTTGTTGTTAGCATCTCATCCACTCTCATTTGCTCGAATGCACAAATTTTTGCTTGCGTAATACGCCAAGAAAATCGATGCTATTTAAGGCAAAATCGCAAAGTTTACCTATATAGCACGATATATATATATATATATATATATATATATATATATATATATATATATATATATATAACCAAACCTCATAACTTAGCCTAATCTAACTGAACTGCAAACACAAAAAGACAGACCAACATAGTAGTATTTTATTTTATCCCTAACATTAATTCCCTCATACACTGATGTGGTCGAGCAATAGAGAGAGAGAGAGAGCACCCTGAAGACCTCACCTATTATTCTAAAACCAATTTAAATCGTAATGAAAAAATGCATAATACGAGAGAATATGGAAAAATGTAAAATACAGAATTGGGCTTCGGTGATTTTTTTCCGAATGCGCAACACCGACATAAAAGCGATGTAACATATACCTCTCTCTCTCTCTTTTCTTTGTCTCTCATCGTCCCTGTCTCTGTCTATATATATATATATATATATATATATATATATATATATATATATATATATATATATATATATATATATATATATATATATATATATATATAAGAGAGAGAGAGAGAGAGAGAGAGAAAAAAAAATAAAAAACCTATAACTCAATAGAGAACCAAAGAATGCATAAAACCGGGGAACTAAATGGCGCACTGCCTAAAATAGTCAACAAAAGATACTCTTCGTAGAACACGCTTTTGTTGATACAAGCTGAAGTTTGTTCTGCAACGTGTGTGTTTTCTTCTCGCAAATGCGTATCACAACATTCACACGTTTGTCTTCCCGGACCAGCCATTTTCTGGAGGCTGGTGCTGTTGGGTGTTAATGCGCTCTCAATGTTCCCATCCCTCCTGAACAATGCTCTAAACGCAGCCATCACCATTTATTTACCTTCCCCTCCTCTCTCTCTCTTTCGGATAAAATTGCAAATCGTGGAAGAGGAGTTTGTCATGGTGTAATATGTAGGAACTGAGGCACCACTGCGAGGAGGGAAGGTAACAGGTTCAGGCTGGCTCTCTCAAGACTTAGTGCTACTGGTGCACTCACTCACACATACACTCTCTCTCTCTCTCTCTGTCTCACACACACACACACTATTTATCAAGCTTACCTTGTTAACGCACAGGTCGATTTGTCATTCTATTGCAACGTCGAAAAATGACTATTTTGGGTCATATTTCTTCTGCTGACGTTAGAGGATTTTGCTAATGACTTCACTCTATTATCGTGTCAACAAATAACGATGAAGGATATTTTCACTATTTTTAATTATTTAACCCAAAAGAGGTATACCTCTAGAAATCTATCTTCATCCATTATACCCAGGTATGCTGTACCTGGCGAGGTTGAATATTAAAATATAATAGTTCTAATTATTGCTGGCAATGTGGAACATATAAAGTAATAATTATTTAAGTGACTCTGAGGCTTATCACAATTTCATTTCACTATACCCACACCCGTCAATACCTCACTTATTTTTGCTCTGCCAGAGGTCTTAGAAAGGTAACTTTGAGTATATTAAATCTTATCAAGGTTAATTTTATAATCAGTAGCTCTTCACGAGGCTTTCCTTGATAATGAAGGGGTGTTTATTCAAGTAACTACCCTCTCCTTTCCCCGAATCAGACCCCTATTAATTAACACGAACTTTTGTAAACCATTACCTCGGTGAGTAGAGGTGAGGGGCTAGTGTAATGACGGATTTGATGGTGTTAGGTGAGGTGTCTGCTCACACGACTAACCATACTACCACTTTTCACCATAGCACAACGAATTTTTCTAACACCAGTCACTATAACACCACCCATCATTCTAACACCACGCACAACCCATCATTCTAACACCACGCACTACCCATCATTCTAACACCACGCACCATCCATCATTCTAACACCACGCACCATCCATCATTCTACCACGCACCATACATCATTCTAACACCAAGCACCATCCATCATTCTAACACCAAGCACCATCCATCATTCTAACACCACGCACCATCCATCATTCTAACACCACGCACCACCCATCATTCTAACACCAAGCACCATACATCATTCTAACACCAAGCACCATCCATCATTCTAACACCAAGCACCATCCATCATTCTAACACCACGCACCATCCATCATTCTAACACCACGCACCATACATCATTCTAACACCAAGCACCATCCATCATTCTAACACCAAGCACCATCCATCATTCTAACACCAAGAACCATCCATCATTCTAACACCACGCACCATACATCATTCTAACACCAAGCACCATCCATCATTCTAACACCAAGCACCATCCATCATTCTAACACCACGCACCATCCATCATTCTAACACCAAGCACCATCCATCATTCTAACACCACGCACCACCCATCATTCTAACACCACGCACCCTCCATCATTCTAACACCACGCACCATCCATCATTCCAACACCACGCACCATACATCATTCTAGCACCACGCACCATCCATCATTCTAACACCAAGCACCATCCATCATTCTAACACCACGCACCATCCATAATTCTAACACCAAGCACCATCCATCATTCTAACACCAAGCACCATCCATCATTCTAACACCACGCACCATCCATCATTCTAACAACACGCACCATACATCATTCTAGCACCACGCACCATCCATCATTCTAACACCACGCACCATCATTCTAACACCATGCACCATCCATCATTTTAACACCATGCACCATCCATCATTCTAACACCACGCACCATCATTTTAACACCATGCACCATCCATCATTCTAACACCACGCACCATCCATCATTCTAACACCACGCACCATACATCATTCTAGCACCACGCACCATCCATCATTCTAACACCACGCACCATCATTTTAACACCATGCACCATCCATCATTCTAACACCATGCACCATCCATCATTCTAACACCACGCACCATCATTTTAACACCATGCACCATCCATCATTCTAACACCATGCACCATCCATCATTCTAACACCATGCACCATCCATCATTCTAACACCATGCACCATCCATCATTCTAACACCACGCACCATCATTTTAACACCATGCACCATCCATCATTCTAACACCACGCACCATCATTCTAGCACCACGCACCATCGTTCTAACACCACGCACCATCGTTCTAACACCACGCACCATCATTCTAACACCCTAGCATGCCAGCACCACCCTCCGCCTCTCGCTGGCTCTCATCAACAAACGTTGTGTGCTGGATAAGGTTATTGAATTCCACTCGATGAAGGACTGTATGTGAAAGGATAAAAAAAAAGTTTTTTCTTCATATTTCTTTCCTGTGTCTGTTATTTATTTTAATATTTATTTTGGTTTTCCACTAAATTTCAGATTTTTTTTTTCTGTTCGAGAGATCGTTTTCTTTAGTGCTATTGAAGGGTCAATATAATACTCAAAAAATGTACGGATAAAACTGGCAAATTGGAGCCCTCATAAAGCCTATTAAAAATTTAAATCTTCCTCTCTAAACAATTCCCTGCTTCAAATATTCTACTTAACTGGACAAACTCATTCAGAAATTTATCCTCTTCACCTTCAATATTATAACAGAAAAAAAATTGGAAATGCTTAGTTCTCTTTAATGATGATTTTTTTTTCTGCAGATGTGATTAATGACCCAGAAGTAATATTACTGGGTTCCCCGTACGTGTGAATATCCGATCTTTTTTTCATTATTTATTCTGGAGTAAATACTGTACACTTTGTTGAAAGTTTGGTTTGAAATCCTTTTAATGTGATGAGCTGAGTACCGAATCAAAGCTCAGAGTACTCGAAGCTCTCACACTCAAGGATGAACACAAAATCCCAGTTATCCGCTTAGTGCCTCTCTGTCTCTTGGGTTTTAAGGGAACTCGCAGCTACACGCCCGTACGCACGCACGCACACAGGATTGAGTGGATTCCAACACCACATCATTCAGATGCACGAGGCTTAATCCTGTACCTTATACCTGTGACACGAATATTATTAAAGCTACACCTGTTGGTCTGTTTCTTGGCCAACTACACCTGCTGGTCTGTTGCTTAGTCAGAGACACTTGGTGAGACGCCTGTTCTTTGGCCAAGTACATCTGTTAATCTGTTACTCCCGCTTGGCTTAAATCTGATCTGACCTCCCTTCTTTATGCACCTTGTCTTGATATACTGTATTAATGTTGGTAGAATTACCAACTTTACAAAGCTCCTGGAGAGCGAAACGTTGCCACATTAAAATGTCATATTAGTTGTATTCGTGTCCTTTTACTTGATATACTGTGTTTACTAAGAGCAAGAGAACAGAGGAGCACTGAAATAGGCCTACTGGTCCTTGCTAGGGAGGTCTTTCTCAAGTCTAACCCTTCTCATTCATCTTCCGATCTATTTTTTTTAGCTACTCAGCTGTTAGCGTCCATGGCTCTACATGGCAGTCTGTTTCTTGTTGTAAATGATACCGACGAGCTGTGGAAAAGGACACTTGTGTAAAGTTCATGTCACTACTACATCTACTGCCTTTGTATCTGACTGAAGAAGTCTACTCTGTGGGCGAAACGTTTCAGCAATATACTCAACAGTTGCACATGTATCTTCAACTTGTCCGTATTTTATACCATTTTCAACATAAAGTTCAGGACATTTATTGAGGGAAACGTTTCGCCACGAATGGCTTCTTTAGTCATTAGTTAAAAGGACACAAATGAAACTAACGTGACACTTTATGTGACCACGATAAATGTGACGTTAGTTACCTAACATTTTGTAGGCAATTCTACCATTATTACATCAGTCATTAAGTCTGAGGAAGCCGCTGGTGGAGAAACGTCTCCCTTAATAAATGCCCTGAACGGTACACAAATGTTCTTTTCCACACTGTGATTCTTGCACTCGTATCACGAGAGTGAACAAGGTCCCAGGACCGTCACGATTCCTAATAGAATGTGTTTGCACTGGTGTCAGTCGTCTTCAGATTGTTAAATTCCTTTAATAGCGATCAAAGTAAAGGCTCAGCATATATGCACACTGAGAGATACACACTCCTCTGTATTTATTCCTCTGGATATCCAGTCCTTTAAGAGGCGTTTGTGCTGCTTTCACTGGGATAATTATTGTTGAAGATTGAGACACATATGCAACATATGGGAATTTTTATTGAATAAACGTTACGCCACACACTGGCTTCATCAGTCCAGTGCAAAGCAGAAAGGTGTATTCTTTGTATTGGACTGATGAAACCACTGTGTGGCGAAACGTTTCTTCAATAAAATTCCCCATATGTTGCATAAGTGTCTCAATCTTCGACGTGTCGGGTTTTCAAAACCATTTATCACATAATTATTGTTGTTGAATATATTCTTTTCGAAGGTTAGGCAATTATGTGTTCGAAACACTGTCTTTTTTCTGGCTTAATTCTTATAAATTCTTCACTGATTATGATGTTAATACTGAGAGTCAAGAGCATAATGCAGCTTTTCTCTTAGCTATTATTTAACTAGCGGAGGCGTATGATGCACTCCTGGGGGACTTCACTAATTGAAAGTGTTATCTCTGGTTGCTGGACGCCATCCCCCCATTCTCTCTCTCTCTCTTTCTTTTTCTCTTTCTCTCTAATATTCCACGTAAAACATGAAGGGGAAAGGAGACAACTAAACATGTCATAAGAGCATAAACAGAAAGTTTATAAGGTATGTATACAAACCAGCAAGAAACTCGAAGGACCTTGCTATCTAAGGATCCTTACAGCGAGTAAGGAAAAAAAATATTAAAAACTGCAAACACAGCCTTCAAAGAATTACTTGCAATGTCAGAGTCCTAAAGAGTTTTTTTTTTAATATGTAATAAGGAAGAAGAAAGTACAAATCAAAATAGAGCTTCTAGTAGACAGTTGACGATGTCTTCTTTATTTTCAAATATTTTTTTCTTTGATTATTTGAATTCAAACCACTCTTATAATGAGTTTACTTTAAAAACAGAGAGTTATAGATTTTGTTTTGAATTGAGGATTATCGCCAAGCAACGAGTACCAGTAACGATACGACCTGTGTTCTCAGTAATGCTCTTGGCTCGGTCTTTACAACCCATAACGAAGGAAGTAGTAAGACTCTTCTGCTTTCTTCTCTTTGACTCATACACTTAGATAATAAATGATAGTCCTTAATCTAGACAGAAGTAGATACTTCACAGCAGATAGCCTCGGTGGTGACTTCCAAGTCCTCAGATATCTCCCACATAACTTACTTGACGGATGTTAAGCCAACCTACTAAGTATAAATGAAATCGCCTATACAACGACATTAAAGTATCTAGAAAAACTGAAAATTAACAAATCCTTAGGGCCAGACAAAAATCGCAAATGTATGAAATAGGTAGCGCACTCAGCTCACACACTGAGGTCCGGAGTTCGAATCCCTGGTACGGCTGGAAAACATTAGGACGTGTTTCCATAAGACACCTGTTGTCCCTGTTCACCCATCAGTATAAAATGGGTACCTGGGTCTTAGTCGAACTGGTGTGGGTCGCATCCTGGGACAAAACTGACCTAATTTGCCCGAAATGCTCAGCATAACAAGCGGCTTTCTATATAGTAGTATGTCACTGATGTCAGCTAGGCCTGTATACCTTGTACATGTACTTGTAGAAATAAAGATATTATTATTATTATTATTACAAAGAAAGTTTATGCGGAGATTGAGGCTCAGGTTACAGCATATAAATGAAAAGGGGAAGATGTTTGATGTCACCATGGCTAGTTAACATATTTATAAATGGAGCTGCAAAAGAAGTGAATGTTAGGACGTTGGGAGAGATGAGGGGTTGAAAGATAATGATTCTGATATAAAGTGAGAATTATCACTGTTGCTTTTTGCCGATGATCCGGTTCTTCTGGGAGAACAAAAATATCAGGGTGCATAATATTATTAGGGAGTACAGTAATGTTTATTATTATTATTATTATTATTATTTTAAGGGAAAGTTACACATGTGGGGTCATACAGCTCCTGGGAGTGGGAAACAATCAGATTTGACGCAGGGAACCTGAGGATAGGTCCATAAGGAGTGAAAGTAAATACGTGAGGGTAAAACAAGAACCATAAGAGTGAATGTAAACACCTGCGGGAAAAACAAGACCCATAAGAGTGAATGTAAACACCTGCGGATAAAACAAGAACCATAAGAGTGAATGTAAACACCTGCGGGAAAAACAAGAACCATAAGAGTGAATGTAAACACCTGCGGGTAAAACAAGAACCATAAGAGTGAATGTAAACACCTGCGAGTACACAGTTGTCAGTCTAAAACCATCTTCGCTAAACTCATTAACTGCGCCTTTATCTTTACCTCCAGGCCGGGTGACAACCCGACGACACCCAGGGGACACCCGCCAGCCCCCCCCGGGTTACCAACACACACACCGGGTCACCAGCACACACTGGGTCACCAATACACACTGGGTCACCAGCACACACTGGGTCACCAACACACACTGGATGATCAGCACACACTGGGTGACCAACACACACTGGGTCACCAGCACACACTGGGTCACCAACACACACTGGATGATCAGCACACACTAGGTGACCAACACACACTGGGTCACCAGCACACACTGGGTCACCAACACACACTGGATGATCAGCACACACTGGGTCACCAACACACACTGGGTCACCAGCACACACTGGGTCACCAACACACACTGGATCATCAGCACACACTGGGTCACCAATACACACACCGGGTCACCAACACAAACTGGGTCACCAATATACACACCGGGTCACCAGCACACACACTCTGGGTCACCAATATACACACCGGGTCACCAACACACAACTGGGCGGCCTCCCTCAAGCATGTTACAGTTTCGTGTAAACTGTTAAAGTTTCAAGTACCTGACGCCTACGGCTGCCTCCTCGTTCATCCCACTCCAGGTGTCAACACCAGGCTTTGTGAACACAATTCTTACGTCCCCTGCAAAAGCCGAAACTGCTTCACTGCCGCATCAGAAGAAATGATGTAATAAAGCACCAGTTGATAAAAATTGAAGAAGGAAAAAGGAAAGATCACGATAAATGATATGTCTGCAAGGAGCTGATCAAAGCTTCTTTACTGGATAAGCTTGAAGCCTGTGCATTGAACGTCAGTCAAAGGAAAAAAAAGCTTCAAATTGACCTTCAAGCTTTTGAAACCTAGTCTTAAATTGTGTAAACAATTTTGACAAATTTTAGTTAATGCCATTATTCAGCACAATGTTTCCTTATAAAAGAGATGTTACTGTACTGCACCATTGAATGTTTTCTCCACGAAAATGATCACTCTGCCCTCCTATAAACACCAATACTCAAGCTGAAACAAGATCAAAATTATTATAATCGCCAAATCACAACTCACCTGTACGCTGACACCAAGAAAGGTCAAACTGAAATAAACTAAATGATTATAACTGATCATAATTTTTAAAGGGGTGGACCGGTAAGCCAGCGGAAGGCCTCGGTCAGATGACCAAAAGCTCCAACGGCGGGTCATCATCTGACTAAGACCCGCGTCAGGAAACACCTGTCCTGACTGAAGTAAACTAGCAGTGTACAAACACGGAAGAATAGCCAAGACAAGAACAAAGCTACGACAGGTTCAAACAGCTTAGTATATCTCAGTATCAACAACAGTTTTATAAGATATATTAAAGTGCTAGAAAATATCCAGCTCAAAGAAAATTTAATTAAGCCTAACAACAGAAGAAAGAGAAATAGCACCGCAGATAGCTTCAGTTAAATGAAAGACTAGGTTAGAAGTTAGTCTTATATATATAAAAGGAATTTGCAGACAATTATATGGATAAATTGCTGATAAAAGAAAATAACATTTATTGCTTTCAACTGCGATGAAAAAATAATCAAGTCAAGAACAGAGACAGAGAGGATAAACGACGTGTCAGTGAGATTAGAAAATGCATACAAGTTTATCAAGAAGAAGCGAGAACACATAGGGGGACGAACTGGGAATTGTGAAGGAAATAACAAGCAAAAGTGAGTAACATTGACTCAGGTTAAGCATGAAGACTAACTGCTAAATGGAGTTAGGGAATATGTATTATTATTATATAGTTATTATAGCCATGTAGTGAACCCGAGTGGATCATTCATTCATTTAAGACACTGGGTCACCAACACACACACACCGGGTCACTAACAGGCACTGGATCACCATCACACACCGGCTCACCAACACAAAGCAGGTCACCAACTCAACAAATCAACAACAGACCGGGTCACCAACACATACCAGATCACTAACACTAACTGGGTCACTATCACACACCAGATCACCAACACACACCAGGTCACCAACACAGTGCAAAGAGGCTAACTGATGGTAGAACTGAAGGATAAAATACTATCAGAATAATAAAGTCTACCCATCAATCCAACACTTTCTCAAAGAAATGAACATGGGATAAACTGTAACCAAACCCAAACAAGTGGACAAAAAGAGAAAGTGAGATAAACGCATTTAAAAAAAAAATGTTTATATAACTTAGATAAGGGACCTTATAATTTAGGAGAAACTTGATACAATGTCTAACTGTATTAAAAATAGAAAAAAATAAGGTAATATTTGACAGTAAGTAGTAACAGAATAGGGAAGAAGGAAGGAGGACTGGCAACACCAGTAAAAGAAAAGGTACAAAAAACACAAAAATCCAAAATAACGTTGAGGAATTCATGACACCAAATGTGTACAACGTAGCATTTTATTAGTAATACTTGGAAGAGACTATTTTTTTTAATTTAGAAAAATTGGATACGTCAGCAGTGTGTTGCTATCCTATTCTATATGTTAGTTTCACAGTGGGAAGGAAAACTAGCGATGTCATATTGCTGGAATTTCTCAGCCTGAGTCAGGAGACTTCAGTGGTACACTGAGGGTATCATCAGTAGCGCTGGAGTTACTAGCACTTGGTAATTACCAAATTGCGAGAGAGATAAGCATTTGAGAAAGTAATTGAGAGATTACATAAACTAATTGACCCATTAATAAGAGAGTGACTGTGATAAATGAAAGCTATTGTCAATGCATATTTTAATTATAAAGAAATATGTTGGGAAGCCTACAAGGCCGGAACGATAAATAAAGGGTTAACAAAATAATGTCGATTTATTTTGTTTACTCATACTTTACTGGTTTATGTGTTATAACATCAACAATGGTTTCTTACATGTCTGTGTACACATTAATATTCTTTATGTATATGTATGCATGAATGTATGAATATGTATGTGTGCATATTATATATATATATATATATATATATATATATATATATATATATATATATATATATATATATATATATATATATATATATATATATATTATATTATTGTAACCACGAACGAGTGGTATTGAATAAATAACAACAACACTGCGACTAGCCGAGGATTCGAACCCATGTCGTTTTGGCCCGCCTCATGGTGAGCGAAAATCACACATATACTCACCTAATTGTGGTTGCAGGGGTCGAGACTTAACTCCTGTCCCCGCCTCTTCACTGACCTCTACTAGGTCCTCTCTCTGCTCCATGAGCTTTATCATACCTCGTCTTAAAGCTTTGTATGGTTCCTGCCTCCACTACATCACATGCTAGATTATTCCATGTACTCACCTAATTGTGGTTGCAGGGGTCGAGACTCAGCTCCTGGCCCCGCCTCTTCGCTGTCCGCTACTGGGTCTCTGCTCTCCCTGCTCCATGAGCTTTATCATACCTCGTCTTAAAACTGTGTATGGTTCCTGCCTCCACTATATCTTTCTCAAGACTATTCCACTTCCTGACTACTCTGTGGCTGAAGAAATGCTTCCTAACATCCCTTTGACTCATCTGAGTCTTTAGCTTCCAGTTGTGTCCCCTTGTTTCTGTGTTCCCTCTCTGAAACATCCTGTCACTGTCTACCTTGTCGATTCCCCGCAGTATTTTGTATGTCGTTATCATGTCTCCTCTGACCCTTCTTTCCTCCAGTGTTGTTAGTCCTATTTCCCTCAATCTTTCTTCATAGGACAGTCCCCTGAGTTGTGGAACTAGCCTTGTCGCAAACCTTTGCACTTTCTCTAGTTTCTTTACGTGCTTGACCAGGTGTGGGTTCCAGACTGGTGCTGCATATTCTAGTATGGGCCTGACGTACACGGTGTACAGTGTCTTGAACGATTCCTTGTTAAGGTAATGGAACGCTAATCTTAGGTTTGCCAGTCGCCCATATGCTGCCGCGGTTATCTGGTTGATGTGTGCCTCCGGAGACGTGCTTGGCGTTATGTGTGTGTGTGTGTGTGTGTGTGTGCATCATAGCAGGGTCGGTCAAGTCGCCTAAACGGCCATAAAAATTGATCATTACGATTTATTTGCTTCTCGTATCCATTGATGGATATAGAACATATAAACAAAGTCCTTTTTCGATTTCCACGTTTTATTTTTATTTTATTTTTTTATCTTCATAAATTGTCTAATCTATGTAATCTCAACGTGTACACCTTTAGTGCCCGTAACAAGTCTAATTAATAGTTATTTCATTCCACGTATTGGCCAACATATCCGGGGTGACGTTATTGATGACATCATTAATTCTAACGTGGAATATTTTGGTGTCAAGTGGTGGCATTTGGAAAACAGTCCTTCACAAACCTCCACAAGAAATATCATGGTGTGACTTAAGGAAACCATGAGGGGGGTGTCACTTGATGGGGCCATCGCGATAATTAAGCTATCGTATACTGAGAACTGCATTTTTCATATCTTTAACCACACTGCTGTAATATATTTTCGAAATCAGAAAATGACTTTCCAGCAGACTAGCTTGGCGACCTGGTCTGACCTTGATAAACTGATGCAGTGTAATGCAGCTTAGTCCTGCCCAATTTGTCTTGCGCTATCCTAGATTATGTTTATGTCGCTTGGCATAGGTGAGGTATTGTTTATTTCGTATTATTCAGGCTGGTTGTCGACGGTGAATTCACACTGTTTCTATATGCATTTGTTTATAGGTATATTTAAGCAAAATAGAAATAATTTAAATTATGGATTTCGTCTTATTCCGTGAAGATGAAAATATTTTTATAAATTCCATTTTCCTTGTGTGTACTCACCTAATTGTACTCACCTAATTGTGGTTTCAGGAGTCGAGACTCAGCTCCTGGCCCCGCCTCTTCACTGACCGCTACTGGGTTCCTTCTCTCCCTGCTCCATGAGCTTTATCATACCTCGTCTTAAAGCTATGTATGGTTCCTGCCTCCACTACATCACTTGCTAGATTATTCCACTTCCTGACTAATCTATGGCTGAAGAAATACTTCCTAACATCCCTTTGACTCATCTGAGTCTTCAGCTTCCAATTGTGCCCCCTTGTTTCTGTGTCCACTCTCTGGAACATCCTGTCACTATCTACCTTGTCAATTTCCCGCAGTATTTTGTATGTCGTTATAATGTCTCCTCTAACCCTCCTGTCCTCCAGTGTTGTCAGGCCGATTTCCCTTAACCTTTCGTTGTAGGACATTCCCCTTAGCTCTGGAACTAACCTTGTCGCAAACCTTTGCACTTTCTCTAATTTCTTGACGTGCTTGACCAGGTATGGGTTCCAAACTGGTGCTGCATACTCTAGTATGGGCCTGACGTACACGGTGTACAGTGTCTTGAACGATTCCTTATTAAGCTAATCATAGGTTTGCCAGTCTCCCATATGCTGCCGCAGTTATCTGGTTGATGTGTGCTTCCGGAGACATACTTGGTGTTATACTCACCCCAAAATCTTTCTCCTTTAACGAGGTTTGCAGTCTTTGTCCACCTAGCCTGTACTCTGTCTGCGGTCTTCTTTGCCCTTTCCCGATCTTCATGACTTTGCATTTGGCGGGGTTAAATTCGAGAAGCCAGTTGCTGGACCAGGTGTCCAGATCTCTTTGAAGTCCTGCCTGATCCTCATCTGATTTAATTCTCCTCATTAGTTTCACATCATCTGCGAACAGAGACACTTCTGAGTCTATCCCGTCCGTCATGTCATTCACATATACCAAGAATAGCACTGGTCCTAGGACTGACCCCTGCGGGACCCCGTTCGTCACAGGCGCCCACTGTGATACGTCATCACGCACTATGTGTATGTGTGTGTGTGTGTGTACTCACCTAGTTGTGGTTGCAGGGGTCGAGTCAAAGCTCCTGGCCCCGCGTGTGTGTGTGTGTGTGTGTGTGTGTGTGGTGTGTGAGAGAGAGAGAGAGAGAGAGAGAGAGAGTAATAAGCTATCCAGAAGGAGGTAATGCCTAGATGATAACTCCAGCTCTGCTGGAATGAAACCTTTGAAGCTTCCGTAGCTACAAAAGCCTTGGTTACCAAGGCTTAGTGGAATGTTTGAAGACAACCTCACTGCCCTGTTGAAGCCTGCCAGGCTCCCGGCTCAGGGTGACACATTTCATTCTTGGTATCAGAGGTATATTCTGTGTGATGGAATATGGAAACATAGCTTATGATCCCACTATATAAATATCATACAGAGTAATGTACAATCCACTGCTGGTACACCAAATATTGTTAAATAAAAAAAAACTTGTGCATCCGCACATTAAAGAAGCAACACGAGGTAGAGGGGCCAACACACCATTGATATTAGACCTGGTATTAGCAGGAAAAAAAGAGCACGAAATTTTCATCACAGACTAAACCCATGTAGTAATGTTGGTAGAATTACCGACAATATGTTAGATTAAAGGACACAAGTGCAACTAATCTCATTAGTTGCACTTGTGTCCTTTTACCTAACATATCTAAACCCACTTGGAATGAAATATAATATTCTGCTAGAAATATCGTATAATTCCCAGTCACATTCTGATTCCACTGGAGTGTTCGCCGGCAACAAATCATCTGACAAGGGGGTCAGATGATTTAGCGTCATCGGCAGTTGCGACTCTTTTTTTTTTCCTGATTGATCCTGGATCGACTAATACCAGACGACAACCGTCTAGAGTTGTATACTCTTCTCGCTGCCGTCATCCACATTACATACATTGTCTTCATCATTTGTTGTCGTCTCGGAGTCTCAAAGTGCATTGTAAGTTGTTAGACTTCGGCTCCCTCCCATCACGACACTGTTCACAGCCAACCCTTGTTATGCTGCGTCCTCGCTAGACATACACAAAAAGTATGTTTTTTTGTTGGGTTCTTGGCCATGCTGGAGTTCAGGATAATGACCACCTGGCGATGCTGGAGTTCAGGATAATGACCACCTGGCGATGCTGGAGTTCAGGATAATGACCACCTGGCGATGCTGGAGTTCAGGATAATGACCACCTGGCGATGCTGGAGTTCAGGATAATGACCACCTGGCCATGCTGGAGTTCAGGATAATGACCACCTGGCGATGCTGGAGTTCAGGATAATGACCACCTGGCGATGCTGGAGTTCAGGATAATGACCACCTGGCGATGCTGGAGTTCAGGATAATGACCACCTGGCCATGCTGGAGTTCAGGATAATGACCACCTGGCCCTGCTGGAGTTCAGGATAATGACCACCTGGCCATGCTTGAGTTCAGGATAATGATATGGCCATGCTTGAGTTCAGGATAATGACCTTCTGGCCACGCTAAAGTTCAGGATAATGACCTTCTGGCCATGTTGTAGTTCAGGATAATGACCTTTTGGCCATGCTGGAGTTCAGGATAATGACCTTACTATTATTCCATTATGTAACCAGCATACAGAGAAGCATCACACTGCTGATGTGGGCAATTTTCTTTAATTAAAATTGGTTTAGCACTTTACAGGAATATGATACTACTGTTACTACGTCCTCTGCTACTACTGTTATTACTACTATTGCAATAACAATAGTAGTAGTAGTAGTAGTAGTAATAATAATAATAATAATAATAATAATAATAATAATAATAATAATAATAATAATAATGTTAAAATGAATAATAAAAACAACAACAACAATACTACTACTACTACTACTACTATAATAATAATAGTATCAGTAATGGCATCAGTGTGTACCCGAGTGTCGTAACTTTATAATTTTACCCGAGAAAAATACTGTATAAAAGATGGAACAACAGGAGTTGCCTTCCTGTAACTGCAAAATATGTAAATTGAAATAGCAAGGAAAAAAAATCACACCTGCCTCAACCAGGGCATTACAATGGAAAGTTTAATACGCAAGTCTCCTCCTACCCCAGATTGGTAAATTTCTTCCTGGTTAAAAGCTCTTGGGGCATCGGGTGTTTCATTTCTACACGGGTGTAGCTCACTCGATACTGGAGTTGGGGCTCGTTCCCCTGTAAATTATTCCTTCATTTGGGGGATGGTATCCATGCGGGGGGAGGGGAGGGGTATATCTGTGTGGTAATTGTGCCAGAGGAAGGTTATAGTCACTGTGCTAGCAGCATGCTGCTGTCTGCAATTGCGTGCTTCTTTCTGCCGCTACCTGCTGTTATTTGCCAGAAGTTGGTGCTGTTTGGTGTTGTCTAGTAATGTTAGATGCTTTCTGGTACTACGTGGTACTGTTCGATACTGTCTGGTACTGCCTGGTAATGACCGATACTGCCGGTTGAGGATTTATTCCAGCCTACAGAACCGAAACTAATGAACCCGGTTGAGGATTTATTCCAAGCCAGCAGAATCGAAACTAGTGAACCTGGTTGGGGATCCTCGAGCCGCGAGGGACTGCATGAAATACTGAAAACTTGCTGAAGCCAAGCTGGAAATTTTCCCTAATCACGAAGATTAGACCCTGGGGACTACTGAGTGGCTGACCAAACACGGTAACTACGGGGTCAGTCGCATTTGTTGTCGGGGGAACTGGGAATAGAGAATGAGAGAGAGAGAGAGAGAGAGAGAGAGAGAGAGAGAGAGAGAGAGAGAGAGAGAGAGAGAGAGAGAGAGAGAGAGAGAGAGAGAGAGAGAAAGGGGGATGAGGATAAATAAAATTGACTTAGCATAGCCAGAAATGACCTGGGGATGAACAGGGCGACCTGGGAGAGAATCAGAACGACCTGGGAGACAATCAGAACGACCTGGGAGACAATCAGAACGACCTGGGAGAGGATTAGAACGACCTGGGGATGAACAGAATGACTTGTGTCTTACCCCCACCCCATCTAGTGTCTCTCACCCCCACCCCATTATGATGAATATGACATATTTGCACCACTTGGGTATTTTTATTGCCGAAACGTTTCGCCTACGCAACAGCCTTCTTCAGTCGAAAACAACAGTGCAGAAAGTAGACTAACCCCATAGTAGGGGTTAGTCCCTCAAACCTAAATCAGACTTTATATACTGAAGAAGTAGTGTGGGGGTGAAGCAGCTGTGGGTGACGTTACAGGTGAGCGCGGCCCACTATAATAATAAAATATCTTTATTTCTACAAGTACATGTACAAGGTATACAGTTCTAGCTGACATCAATGACATACTACTATATAGAAAGCCGCTTGTTATGAAGAGCATTTCAGGCAAATTAGGTCAGTTTTGTCCCAGGATGCGACCCACACCAGTCGACTAATTCCAAGGTACCCATTTTATTGATGGGTGAACATAGACAACCGGTGTGAAGAACTCGTCCACACTCACCCACATATATTTCCTCTCACTCTTAAGACATCTGCTATCCCTGTTCACCTAGCAGTAAGTAGGTACCTGGGTGTTAGCCGACTAGTGTGGGTCGCATCCTGGGGAACAAAATTAACCTAAATTGCCCGAAATGTTCTTCATAACCAGAAATAAAAATTTTAATTATTATTTTTTTTATTAACACATCGGCCGTTTCTCACCAAGGCAGGGTGGCCCGAAAAAGAAAAACTTTCACCATCATTCACTCCATCACTCTCTTGCCAGAGGCGGGCCTACACTACAGTTATAACACTGCACCATTAACACCCCTCCTTCAGAGTGCCGGCACTGTACTTCCCATCTCCAGGACTCAAGTCCGGCTGCCGGTTTCCCTGAATCCCTTCACAAATGTTACCTTGCTCACACTCCAACAGCACAAGTCTTAAAAACCATTTGCCTCCATTCGCTCCTATCTAACACGCTCACGCATGCTTTCTGGAAGTCCAAGCCTCTCGCACACAAAACCTCCTTTACCCCCTTCCTCCAACCTTTTGTAGGCCGACCTCTACCCCGCCTTCCCTCCACTACAGATTTATACACTCTCGAAGTCATTCTATTTTGTTCCATCATTTCTACATGTCCAAACCATCTCAACAACCCCTTCTCAGCCCTCTGGATAATAGTTTTGGTAATCCCACACCTCCTCCTAATTTCCAAACTACGAATTCTCTGCATTATATTCACACCACACATTGCCCTCAGACATGACATCTCCACTGCCTCCAGCCTTCTCCTTGTTGCAACATTCACATTCCATGTCTCACACCCATATAAGAGCGTTGGTATAACTATACTCTCATACATTCCCCTCTTTGCTTCCATTATTATTAACAATTATTATTATTATTATTATTATTATTATTATTATTATTATTATTACTCACCTCCACCCTTTCCTCTCATGACATGGGAAACAAAGGTTTTATTTTCCACTACGTAAAACTATCATACAGAATTGGGTAGCAGCACACTGCGGATGTATCCATTTTTTTTTTTAGCGTTCCTTTCATAACTTAATTCTCCAGCCCCTCTCCTACCACCCACTTTCTCCTCCCTCCTTCTCTCTTTCTCCCTTTCTCGTCCCCCCTCTCAATAAGTTAGTGTGGCTGAGCGTATGTCAGCCGGCTGACAAATCTCTTTACATATATCATCCGCCAGAGTCTGCGTTACAATTTTCACCTTTAGTTGATTATTAGTGAAAGAAATGATGTATAGTGAATGGAGGGAGTCCGGGCGGGTTTAGAAGACAGGAATGGAATGGAATGAGGTGGAGGGAGGAATGGAAGGAGGGGAAGAAGGAGGAGAGAGGAAGGAAGGACAAGGAGTGCACGGGACTACTTAGGAAAGACAGATAGCAAGATTTGGAAGTCCACACCGAGGATATCTGCTGATAAGAACCGTCTACGTCCATCTACAACAAGGACTATGATACATTAGAGGAGGGAGGGAAGCTAGAGGGGGTAGAGGGAAAAAAAAGAGGGAGAGAGGTGTAAATGAATGGTTCAGAGAACCGACGAGTTGGTAAATTAGACACATATGCAACACTTGGGTATCTTTATTGAGGAAACGTTTCGCCACACAGTGGCTTCATCAGTCCAATACAAAGGAGAATTGTGAAGAACAGGAGGAGTTTAAGGTGGTCAGTCCCTCAATAAAGATACCCAAGTGTTGCATATGTGTCTAATTTACCAGGGAGAGAGGTATGGAGAGAGTGGAAAAAAAAAGTGGCGTGAAAGTGAAAGGATATATCATATGCAGAGGGAAGGAGGGGGGAAGGCGGGATCAGGGAAATATATCTTCAAGAGTAATGCATTATTTTTGAAAGCCGTCACAACCATAAATCTGAAAGTATTTCAAGTAAGAACTCAAAAGAAGGTTGGGGAGAGAAAAAAAGGCCATGAAGAGAGAGCAAAGTTTAATTGGCGTGGTGAGGTCTGAATTCTTTCTCCTTTGCTGTTGTAACTCTGGTTATAAATGTCGTACTTTTCACGACATCGAAGACAGGTTGCTGAACACGCTTTAGCGCTGTATGACCCTAGTAGGTTTAGCGCTTTCTTTTGATTATAATAATAATGCTGAACACACTGCTGTGGGGAGGAACACTCTGTTAGACCTCAATCATGACTTGATGAAGCTAGTAGCTTCTGGGAGAAACGTTGTCCCGATCAAGGTTTCTTGTGTAACCTGTGTCTTGACTTCGATGTTCTCGACTACTCTGGTAAGAGTTCAAACACGGGCATGACTTTCGCCATCCCGACTTTTGTTTACATTGTTCTGGAAACCTCACAAGTAATAAGACTGAGAGAGAGAGAGAGAGAGAGAGAGAGAGAGAGAGAGAGAGAGAGAGAGAGAGAGAGAGAGAAAGTTAAATATTTAAATACCTAAATATTTTTTTAACCTGGCTGTTTCGAATGATACGTGATTATATTATAATCATGGAGGAGCGCTAAACCCGTACGATTATACAGCGCATGTGTGGATGAAAGGTATTGAGGGTCAATTCAGGAACTGGAGCACAGATCCATTCCCTAGATCAAGAGCTCCTCACAAGCGTCAAGGGGAAATGATACTGTGAGAAAGGATTCTTTGGCACGTGTGAGCCTCGACCCTGCCTCTTGAAGACGCCCTCCTGGTCCCTCAGTCAGATTCCACTCACTAATGGAGTGCTTTCTAAGGAGCTACACTCTCTTCAGTGTAACAAACATCTTTGCGGACATCTCGAAATTTTACAGTGTAGAAGTGACTCTTCTTTAAGGCAACGGACAAAATTCGATTGCCCTCCGTTTCTCAGGAACTATACGTTCTCTTTCAACGTAATGTCGCAGGATCTTGGGTTTGAGTCGACTCACTTAGCGTTAACGAGTGATTTGGACTTCACTATATTTTTTTTAATAGAAAATAGGCTTTCTTAATATTAACAGACTTTCGAACACGACCAGCGACGATTCTTCAAGCCCCAATAACGACGCGTGACTTCGGTCGGTCTTCGACACTTGGCAAATGGAGTTATCGAATCCGCTGAAAAGAGTGAGGACTTCCACGACGTGGATACATTTATATATCGATGTGGGGGGAGAGGAAGGTGAGGGAGAGGACTTTGAACGAATGGACCTAATAAGCCAGAATGCCACAATAACTACTTAGTAAGTCATAGAGATGAGTAAGTTATTAAGCCGCAAGTATAAAAGGGATCATTTAGACAGTTTGATCAGTAGGCAAGTTACTCAGCAACAGAAATGGGCCTAAGCAACCACACACACACACACACACACACACACACACACACACACACACACACACACACACACACACACACACACACACACACACACAGAGGTAAGTGAACTATTAAACTAATGATAGTAAATGTGAATAACAAAAAAAGGCACAATTCCGTGACCCCTTCCCCCGTGTCTGTGTGTTAGTGTGACTTTGTAAATGGTCCAAGTCGGACCGAAACGTCGTCGTAATCTCCTCTCTTTTATATGTGCGGGTTGTGTGTGTATAGTAAATGTGTTTCCTTCATTGTGTCACCCTATTTTGGGGAATCAGGATGGTCGCCATTGAGGTCACGACGCGCTACGATGATTCTTGGCGCATGTCAGGTCAGGATATTTTTCCTCCGAAAATTTCAACCTGAAATAATTTTAAGCAGCTATTATTATTATTATTATTATTATTATTATTATTATTATTATTATTATATATTTGGAGGAGCGTTAAACACACAGGGGTCATACAGCACCTGGGTTTTAGCAGTCGAATTTTGTTTCAGTCAAATGTCATTCCAGTTAATGTTTGTTCTACTAGTCGACTCAGTTGAGATTAATCTCAGAGAGATTTCATTAGAGTTGAATTCTGCTCGTGTAGGAGCCAGCTGTTTGTAGTATTTAGATGCTTATCTGTGAATTTTTATCTGACTGTTAGAAGCTGTAATATAATTCACCTCGCATGGTGTCGTTACACTGGAAACACCATGATTCCTTTTTCATAACTTCGTTGTCCTCAGCGCCCTGGGATTGGTTCATCTGAAGAAGCACTTGGAAGTTCGCCTGTTCCTCTCCTCAGGAAAATGGAAATTCTTAGATAAGTTTGGTAGATTATTTTATTTTATTCTTTTTCTTACGTTAGATTAAGTTGCTTCATTAGTTTTCGTCGTAAAATAAAATACTGACTTTGCGAAAACTTGCTCAACTAAATTTCATTGTTTTTCTTTAAGGGAGGGGGGGGGGGTCTTTGATTTTTGAGTGGTTCACTCGTATTTACATAATTCTGTTGTAATTTAAAAAGTACCGACGAATCAAGAAAAGGAAAAACCCCGTAATAATAATCTACTTAAAGCCTTAATTTTTAAAGGGGTGGATCGGTAAGCCAGCGAAAGGCCTCGGTCAGATGACCAAAAGCTCCGACGGCGGGTCATCATCTGACTAAGACCCGCGTCAGGAAACACTTTTTCTGTTTCCTGATGAACCTAATCTAAGACCCCCGTACCCTGAGACGCATTTCCGTTTCCTGACGAACAATCCACTGCCTGATTTGACAAGAGTTGCAATACATCTTGGCGATATAATATAGTGCCTGTGGATAAAATATCACCACACGTCCAAGCGAGAACTTCTCAACTTTTGATTTATCGTCAGATGCAGAAAACAGCAAAATAATATCCAAGACTCGGCTTTCTTTAATCTGTAGCAACATGGAAGAAGATTTACAGCCAATGTGAGAATAAAAGACACCCTCCGGGGGCGCCATGATAGAATGAAGTCATGGACAGTTTGCCACGCAGTGTCAAGATGAAACAATTATAAATTTGTGATGAACGTTTTGCTCACTGTAGAGCTTTATTAAATCATACACAAAGCGAAACGTTGTCCTAATAAAAGCTTATTTCTGCAATATGCAATTTGGATCTAATATTTTTTTTCCGTTTACAATTTCTTAAATTTAAATTTTTCTTCTGAAGATGTAAAGTTTGGTGAAATACAAAACTCGAATCTTAATTAGCTAAGTTATTCATAAACTCTCTTCAGTTTTATAATGCATAAGAAATCCGATAATCGAATCACAAGTTTGGTCGAGCAATGGCTTGGCAATTTTCCAAACGCATTAATTACCCGACCATGATGCTCTAGTATGCCGAATTCTCTTGTCTGTCTTATGGGCGATGCTAACAACACTTGTGTCTCCTCGGAGATATTAACAATGTTGTCTCCTGGGTAATACTAACAATGTCTTTCACAAACATGTTGCAGGCCTTATCGGCTGCCAACGCATGAATTAAAATGGTGTTGGAGCATTATGAATCCCAAATGGCAATACTACCAATAATGGCCTCCTGAGACAACATATGCTGAGATTTCCCATGTCACTTTCACCTAGGGTTATTTGATAGTAAGTCTTAAGTGAGTTTAGCCTAGTCACACATCATCTTTATTGGAAGCTGAATAAGTATCTGGTGTTGGTATCTTATTGACCTGTAGTCTGTATCTGGTGTTGTTATCTTATTGACCTGTAGTCTGTATCTGGTGGTGTTATCTTATTGACCTGTAGTCTGTATCTGGTATTGTTATCTTACTGACCTGCCTGTAGTCTGTACATTTCCTCGCCCTACCCATCTGGATTATTGTCCAAGATGCAGGGAGAAATCTATGGACTAGAAAATTCTTCTATCTGTCCTGTGGTCATGCACACCTATGACCATGCACACCTATGGTCATGCACACCTATGGTGCATACTTGAGGAAGGTCAAAGTATAAAGTATTACGCTTATCTAGTATTCCTCAAATATACAGAGCCTAAGCGTGGGCGATGTCACTCATGCATTGTGGAGAGTTATGAAGGATATCAGAATATTTAAGTGACATCTCTATACTACTGACTTGCTCCGAAATATACATCTCAACCATAAAGATCTGTGGAAACATTAGGGAGTATGGCATTTATGGGAAACTGCGAATTTCAGTGGCAAGACTTTACCTGGTTGATATACACTTTACCGCCAGTCATCCTATCCACAGATCAATTCAGGCAGCTAGGGAGAGTTTCTGCACCACCTTCTGAGGACCCATAACAGCCTGTTTGACTACAATATAATTTAAATCATCTGCATTCAAATATACATCCTGTGCTTTACCATGTAATGCTATATGAACTACTCTTGTTGAATGCTGTTTTGGCCACATTAAGGCCTCGTTTTCTAACACTTCAAAAATCCCTCAAGCTCGTCTTCAGAAAACCATAGTATGAATGACACGGAGAAAGGATAAAAAGGCACAGTACCGTTCACGATATTCAGTACGTAACTCTCTCCCCTCCTCTCCTCTCTGTCATATTATTCAGAGGCTAGAGCCTGCCTTTGCCTGGTAGTTTCAAAATTAATCTGTTAAATCAAATGAAAACATATTGCTAATAAATCCTGCCCCCACCCTTGGTACGACCTCACCCGTGAGTTCTCGTGGAGCACTATTGCGGGAACGACTATGGGAACCTTGCTTGCTGCCATACCGAGAATAAACTTAACCCCTTCCTCAGTAGTCTTAGAATCGGAAAATAATCGTTTCGTCTGAGTCCACGAAGGTCGAAGCTGTTAGTCTTCACCCATTAGCTTTGCAAATAGCCCGTGCAATACGCCAATACTATTGAAACAAGAGACTAGACAAAATCAGAGATGTCATCATCCCTCCAAGATTCACGATCTCCAGTGTTCTGTATTGCAGGGCTGCAATACTGGGTTGTTCTATAGTAGTCAGCAGCCAGAAATACCACAAATCCCTGAAGGATGGCAGAATCGTACAATAATTACTTGTGTTATTCAACCTACCGCCAATTATATACACTGTATATAATGCACACGGATTCACAACAAGACATCGTATCAAAATGATAGAATAATAACCAACACCAGAGGACTGAGGTCTCACTGGAGAGTACCAGCTGGTGGTTGAAGTGAATATAGTTAGTTGAGGCTATTGACACATTCCAGGTATTGTACCCAGCTGCCCAAGTCCCTTTGACACGGTCAGTCGCCACAACATCTCCCGGCAAACATCAGTCCAGCTAGAGTCAAGCCACAAGGTGACCGTCCGTACCTCAGCTAGCAGAAGTATTATTTACCTTCTAGTCACATGCAACACTCTCTCCAGGGTAGTATTAGCATGCTGTCTCCCGGACAACGCTAACATTGTTGTCTCCTGCGTAATGCTAACAAGCTTTCTTTCTTCTGGATAATACAACGATGCTGAGTGTCCCCTGGTCACTCTTAACATGATGTCTGTCTCCTGGATAATACGAACAACGACGTATCTCCTGATCGACGACATGTGACACTGTCTCTTTCCCGACAGAAACCAGCGATCCGTGCAGATATGTAATGGAATAAATAACGAAAATGGCAAGTGAGAAAATGAGAAGACTAAAAGCGACAAATCTGGATAAAAATGAAGAGGGAAAATAAAAATAAATTAAACCTAAATAAAGATAATAAGTATTGTAAGAGAAAAATGTATTAATTAGTCATTCCTGAAGAGGGACCTTGAAAAGGTTGCCTGATTTTTTTCCTCCAACTTTTCGATTTTCTTTCGCTCATTATTCGATTATTATCATCATGGGGGAGCGCTAAATCCGTAGGGTTTATACAGCACCTGTGGGGGCGCTCATTACTCCAGAACCTCTCGTCCAATCGAATTAAAATTCTGAATACTTATGTACAGTAACAAGGAACAACTGGCATGTACAGCTGCCATAAGACCCATGTTATTGACCACACACCCAACATCCTGGAATGACTCGGATAACTTGCAAAAGCCTCAGTGGCGTAGCTTCAGACGTTCAGAAAGAGTTGCTTCCTAGTTCGACGACGATGGAGAGTGAAAGTCTAATGTGTTGGTGCATGAGATTTAACCATTTTATGAGTAAAACTTTGATATTTTGATTCCTGTTTAGTAATCACGATCAAAATATGTGTCTACCTCTCCTGAATGGCTTTAGTATTTAATGGTTGATACGGCCATGATAGTATCCATTCAATTTAGTTTGCGTGTGGGCAAATTTGACAATACAATATTTTTTCTAAACTTTAATTTTTTAAAATTTTCAACAAATTGGACTATCTTAAAAACACATAACCACTACAGGATTGTAGAGAATGTTAAAACTAATACAACTGCAAAAGCGAAAACATTGAAAATCCGAGTTTTTGCAGTGTTTTAAATTTTACTGAGTTCACTGAACCCTTAAATACTGCACGGCATGATGCCTGTGCCGTCCATCTGTTAGCTGCTCTTTTCCTTACCATCCAAGGATTTCATTTATAACTTCAGAAGGCCTTATTAAATCGGCTTCAAATTTCAAACACTGGTTAATTATTACCAGATGGAGGTTCGTAGAGCAATTGCCATGTGCAGGTTGCTTTCTGCTCAATTTTACAGCCTATTCTTGAAATTGATTTCCAAAAGATTAAATCCTCTTTTGATAGGTATCACAATTTCAGGTACTGTTGAGTGATTAACTTATTGTATATTGTTATTGGTTATAGATTCACATATATACAAAGGCACATGATGATGGTAGTGATGGTGATGAGGATGATGATAGTGGTGGTGTGGTGGTGAGGATGGTTATAGTGGTGGTGAGGATGGTGATAGTGGTGGTGAGGATGGTGATAGTGGTGGTGTGGTGGTGATGGTGGCAGTTATAGTGATGGTGGTGATGATATTAATAGTGGTGATGTACATATATATGCAAAAATATGCATAAACATATGAATACACATGCACAAGTATGCATGTGCTTACACAATCCTCTGAAGATGTGTGTGTAAGTACATGAAAGCGCTCAAGTATTTGTCCTATTTTCACTGTGGTATTTTTACTTAATAGAGTACATGTAAATGCCGATAATCTCAAAATGGCATTGTACTATTTTACATTATTGCATTATTTTGTCTTGATGCTGGTGAGGGGCTCTTGATCCAAGTATTTATCTTCTTGTTTGGATCTAGTTTTAATGCCTCACATTCCACAGGCGCTATGGGTTTAGCGCTTTACTCTGATTAAACTAACAATCTTGTGGATTCTGTACAATAACTGGAAAATGCATCTTCTTGTCAACTTTCAACTTTTAGTGTTGATGTGTCGTCCTCAAAGGTAACAATCTCTTGATGCTAGGTTGTGCAAGTTATCAGGTGCCAATTTTATTAATAAAACTAACTGTACCCGGCCACGCGTTGCTGTGGCTCACTCTGGTTAAATGTGTGTTTTACAGTGTGTTACAGTGTGTGTGTGTGTTACAGTGTGTGTGTTACAGTGTGTGTGTGTTACAGTGTGTGTGTGTTACAGTGTGTGTGTTATAGTGTGTGTATTACAGTGTGTTACAGTGTGACAAGTACAACCATAGTGCAAGTGTCCCACATAACTCTACGGTACCGGCGCGCCACAGTTCACTATCTCTTCTGCCACCAATTTTTTCTTCACTTAAAACTCTGCAATAAAGACTTAACACTGGGTTTCTCTCTCTCTTTCCTGTAACATATGGAGGTCCACTCTGTGTGTGTGTGTACTCACCTAGTTGTGGTTGCAGGGGTCGAGTCATAGCTCCTGGCCCCGAGTCATAGCTCCTGTGTGTGTGTGTAGTGTGTGTATGTGTGTGTGTGTGTATGTGTGTGTGTGTGTTTGTGTGGTGTGTATGTGTGCGTGTGTGTGTGTGCATGTGTGTGCGTGTGTTGTGTGTGTTTTAAAGGGCTTTTATTTTTTTAGGATAGCACACTAATACACACACACACGGACAGGAGAGATAGGGAGGGACATGATAACAACATATAAGATACTGAGAGGAATTGACAAAGTGGACAGAGACAGAATGTTCCAGAGATGGGACACAGCAACAAGGGGACACAGTTGGAAGTTGAAGACTCAGATGAATCACAGGGATGTTAGGAATTATTTCTTCAGTCACAGAGTTGTCAGGAAGTGTAATAGTTTAGGAAGCGATGTAGTGGAGGCAGGTTCCATACACAGCTTTAAGCAGAGGTATGATAAAGCTCATGGCGCAGGGAGAGTGACCCAGTAGCGGCCAGTGAAGAGGCGGGGCCAGGAGCTGTGAATCAACCCCTGCAACCACAACTAGGTGAGTACAACTAGGTGAGTACACACACACACACACTTTCACACACTCACGCACGGAGGTCCCGGGTTCAATTCCTGGCGGGGCGGAAACATTTCGAAGTGTTTCCTTACACACACACAAACACACACACACACATACAACAGGCCTAGTATCTAATCGACATGTACCTGGGACAATGAAAAAATAAAAAAATAAACTATACTCACGAAATGAACGCTATGGTAAACGGTATATAAAAAACACGCGCATATTCGAATGCAACATTGTGTCAAAATTTCAAAGCAATCGGTGAAGAACGTTCGGAGATTTAAGATTTTGAACAAACGAACATTTACATTTTTATTTATATAGATTAGTTTCTGTGAAATATTTAGGGAATGTCTCTTCTAATCAGAAATAAGTCTTGGTGTTTGACTTTATGTGTGGGTATCCAAGGTTAAATCAACTTAATGTTTTTTATGTTTCTGTAGCATCTATGTGTCCTCAAGTCCAGCGTTAAAAAAATGGTAGAATTAGACACATGTGCAATATGTGGGTATCTTCATTTGTAGACGTTTCGCCCTCCTGTGGCTTCATCAGTACAAGGACATAATGCGAAGAACTATATACAAAACATGAGGTAGTCAGTCCCTCAGCCTTGGAGTTAGTTAACAGCACCTTGTCAGTATTGTATACCATTTATGTACAACGTTAAAAAAATTATATTTTAAGTTCACTAAACTTATATAAAGCTTACTCTTACTAAGAGACAAGTTTGCATTAATTTTGGCCTGTCTAGGTCCCAATTTGTAATTTTTTTTAAGAAAATGTAAAATATTTAAATACTGATTTTTATGCGATAGTTTCTGAGTGTCGCATCTGATCAGCTTCAACCCTGCCATGTTGAGAGCTTGATAATGCAACTTTTGGGTTGTTGTGTTTGGTTGGGAGGAGGGACAAGGGGTTGAGGTGGGTTGTGTGTGTGTGGTTGTGCTTGCTTGGGAGGAGGGGCAAGGGGTTGGGGGTTGTGTGTATGGTTGTGCTTGGTGGTCCTCCTGAGGCTGAGCTTCCATGCCCTATCTCTTTTTCCTGCTTAACTTAATGTGCTTGTGTATTTTAGGATATTGTTTTTGGTTTCTTTGAAAGGTTTAAAATTAGTTAGGGGGCTGTATATGTATTAGTTTACGTTTTTATTGAAGAAATCTGGATATTTGTTTTCATATGATGACTTGGGAATGCCTCTTCTGATTCCCTTCAAATATTCAACTACATTATCAACTTATGCCGTACTCTGCACTATTCCAGTCGCGTGTACTGAGGCACAAGGAAATGCTGTTTTGGAATAGGGAATACGTTTCTTGGATCACACAGTTACCGAAATACATCTAGTCAGTAAAATGAGTTGCTCAACATGAGGTCTTTAATTACCATCACCGAGGAAGCTGTAGGGACCTCAGTGAAATTTTAAGGAAGATCATGACGTCAGTACCTCAGTGTTGTTTTAGCTGAAAACAACAAGTACGCGTAAGGGAATTAGTTTGGTCGTATTCGTGGTAGTTTGAATTGTGTTTTTGTCATACAGCTTTGGTTTACGAGTGTTAGTAAGTATGGTTGCTTATAATATTTTTGTTATAAACGTTTTCTCTTCACTAACAGCCTTCGGTTATTATGGGAGACTACAAGCAAACAAGCAGCTGACAGAAGCAGTGCAAGTTATAAGAAAAGTTTACTTTATAATATTTTTATAAAAAATTGTTATAATATTATAATAAGAGCTTACATTATATTATAATAAGAGCTTACATAATATTATAATAAGAGCTTACATTATATTATAATAAGAGCTTACATTATATTATAATAAGAGCTTACATTATATTATAATAAGAGCTTACATAATATTATAATAAGAGCTTACATTATATTATAATAAGAGCTTACATTATATTATAATAAGAGCTTACATAATATTATAATAAGAGCTTACATTATATTATAATAAGAGCTTACATTATATTATAATAAGAGCTTACATTATATTATAATAAGAGCTTACATTATATTATAATAAGAGCTTACATAATATTATAATAAGAGCTTACATTATATTATAATAAGAGCTTACATTATATTATAATAAGAGCTTACATTATATTATAATAAGAGCTTACATTATATTATAATAAAAGTTTACATTATATTATAAAAAATATAGTATGTTATAAGGATTTAATAAAGGTTTACGTTGTTTTATGTTTCTGCCATCCAGCTTTGAGTTGTCGGTTAGTTGAACACTATGTGACATATGTTGCTGATGTTGAAGGTTCTGCAAGGATATTTGTGTTCTTTTTATTTATCGTGTGGACGTAAAGTGATGTTCCACCCACGTCATGTTGTCATATCCATCATTGTTGATGGTGCAGACGCTGGCATTGATGTCTCGGCCCTTGTGTCTAGCCGGTGTTGCAAGGTGTCTCGGCCCTTGTGTCTATCCGGTGTTGCAAGGTTACGCATAGTTTTTGAGATGAGATAAGCAACATCTGTGCCACTCTTCTTGTGTCTGGAGTGACGGTGGAGGCTGCGTGGGTTGCATCTGCCTATCTCCTACCATTTCTAGTAGCCTGTGAGGAAGGGGAGAAAGGAATCCCGTGTAGACACACTATTTTGACTGACAGTTTTAGCGGAAGACTTGTCATTCAGTTCATTAATTACTCTCAGTGAGAAGACTTTTTCCTGTTGTCTGTCTTGCATTGCAGTCTGGCAACAGTCAAGTTGTTTTCTTTGTGTCATATTGAAGTTCATGAAGACGTGGACGGGGTTTACAATGTACAGCTTAGATAAATGGTCCAGAGGACCGACAAGTTGATAAATTAGACACATATGCAACACTTGGGTATCTTTAATGAGGAAACGTTTCGCCACACAGTGGTTTCATCAGTCCTTACAAGAGGAAGGGTGAAGAACAGAAGGAGTTTGAGGTAATCAGTCCCTCAGCCTGGAGTCGATATAATCAATCCATCAATCTTGAATAGAATATTTTCAAGACTGAGGGACTGATTACCTCAAACTCCTGTTCTTCACCCTTCCTCTTTGTGTGGACTGATGAAGCCACTGTGTGGCGAAACGTTTCGTCATTAAAGATACCCAGGTATTGCATATGTGTCTAATTTATCAATGTACAGCTTATTCAGTCTCTTACGTGTCTCTTGTGACCTGATTCTTGTCATACCTCGTCTGAAGAGTTGCCAGTCGTGTAGCTCTCTGTCTATCAAGTTATTGCGTCGAATTATGTTGACTTTTTTCCAGAGATATATCTCTTTTTTGTTGTTGTGGTGGAAATTAGGAGTCAGCTGATTTCGCAGTGATGTCTTGGGCGTAAACAACTTGCTAAACTTCTGCATTCATGGACGTACTGTAATATTTAGGGAATTTCATCGAGAGACACTCGTGCTGCTGTTCCGTGTTACCATCGGGAAAATAACAATCACTTCACATTTTATCTTTGACGTGAGGAGTGAATAGAAGTGCCTAAATGCTTCCTTATATGTTAACATATGTTTTTTTTTCTCATTTGAGCTGTTTTCTTGCTTTATCAACATGATATATAGGAACAGAAGGAACCTCATTCGTCTTTTTACTGAGAGTTAACTGTGCATACATTTCGTTCGAGATCAGTATATCACGTCAGTCCTGAAAGCCGAAGTAAGAGTATTTGCACCGAAAAGCCTCTCTCATTATATATACACTCAATATAAGTACTTCAATCTCTGTTTTAGGGATTAAAATATCCGTGACTAATTGTGTACAGCTTACGTACAGAGTTAATGATCCAGTAAATCAACTATCCATTCAACCAGGTCGAAGTATCTGGGGGTTCTTGCAATGGGACGAGGATTTAAGAGCTTGTTTTCCAGGGATTCTGTAAATATTAACTAACGCGGCACTAATGTGAGACCCCGAGGCTGAGGACATTACTAGTTTCTGCATGTTGAAGTAATTGACAAATGTGAAGATAGAAGAGGTGTCAGAACAACCACATACTGCTGTGTTAACAGTGGTGTCAGAACAACCACATACTGCTGTGTTAACAGTGGTGTCAGAGCAACCACATACTGCTGTGTTAACAGTGGTGTCAGAACAACCACATACTGCTGTGTTAATAGTGGTGTCAGAACAACCACATACTGCTGTATTAACAGTGGTGTCAGAACAACCACATACTGCTGTGTTAACAGTGGTGTCAGAACAACTACATACTGCTGTGTTAGCAGTGGTGTCAGAGCAACCACATACTGCTGTGTTAACAGTGGTGTCAGAACAACCACATACTGCTGTGTTAACAGTGGTGTCAGAACAACTACATACTGCTGTGTTAACAGTGGTGTCAGATCAACCACATACTGCTGTGTTAGCAGTGGTGTCAGAACAACCACATACTGCTTTGTTAACAGTGGTGTCAAGACAACCACATACTGCTTTGCTAACAGCGGTGTCAAGACAACCACGTACTGCTGTGTTAACATTGGTGTAAAGACAACCACATACTGATGTGTTAACAGAGATGTCAGAACAACAACATACTCTGTGTTAAGAGTGGTGTCAGAACAACCACATACTGCTGTGTTAACAGTGGTGTCAATACAACCACATACTGCTGTGTTAACTGGTGTCAAGACAACCACGTACTGCTGTGCTAACAGTGGTGTCAGAACAACCACGTACTGCTGTGTTAACAGTGGTGTCAGAACAGCAACATACTGCAGTGTTAACACGATTGTCAGAACAGTGAGACGATGGTGTTTAAGAGCTGATGATTTAGAAAGTATTGACCGTTCGAGGTCATACATGAAGTCACTGTCATACAAGCGTATGGTAGTGACAGGTGACAAAATTGAAAGACTTTATTAAAATAATGTTTCTCTCAAGGAAAGCGAAATGTTTCTATGATGAATACTTACGCAGCTTCGTGTTTATAACTTGTGGTCTCGTTGCCTTTTACGAGGAGGTGGCAAACATCTGGCACAACCCGCAACACTAGCTCAGCAATACAAGTGCCGCAATTTCCCCATTTATGAATTTCCGCAACTCCACTTTTCTCATCCGCCAGCTTCTGTAACGATTCGGTCATTTATTCTACCACATCGCTGGTGTAAAAAAAAGAAAATCTCCGTTGCATGCCAAGCGTGACGCGTACCTTCCGCCCCCCTGGCCGGAAACTCGCCGAGTAGAGCTAGAATTTTGCAATCACGTCAGAAATTTCAGACACAAATTTGGCAGGTTCTGCGGAGGGAGAGAGAGAGAAAAAAAAGACTTTATGATAACCAATTCATCTTAGATTTTTCCAGTAAAACAACTCTGGAAATGTCAAGGCAGAAATCTTTTTTTTTCCTTTTTTTCCTGATTGATTTCAACTAAAAAAAGTCTTTCAAAAGTGTCACCAGCATCATTAAAACTGTAGATGATCTCATCAGAGACTGAAAGGCATTCTCTCGGATTCTGGGGGAAGGAAGACGGAAGGAGGAAGTAAGGGACGACTCAGGCCGGGAAGTATTAGGCAGGGTGAAGCAAGGGACGCAAATGTTTTACTCCCTTTTGACCATTGTTTTGGGAAATAGTTATGGGTAATTAAAGGATCCCATTGTGCGAGGAAATATGCTGCGATTAATAAAGGTATAATACGTGTGGATAATAAAGATGTGTTTAATGAAGGTATCCTCAGTGTACATAATGATGTGATTAATATGGGTATGTGTGGAAAAAGGCATTTACAGTGCAGGACATTTATTAATGGAAACGTTACATGTAACATGGTGTTGACAGGTCCTTCCCAATCCATCCCACTGACTACAAGTGTACCACTACGACTCTCACGCAGCTCACCACCTGAGTGTGCCATGTGTTTCATGCGAGACGGAAATCCTACCTTCACATGGTGTAACCAAGTGTTGCACTGAGTGAACCCTTCACATGGTGTAACCAAGTGTTCCACTGAGTGAACCATCAACTAAAGACCCACGTCAGAAGAAATGTCCGTATTTCTCGTGGAAAATAAAATACGAGCATCAGGATGTGGGAAGTAAGTGCATGGAAGAGTGGAGAAAGACTTTAAATTTTGTGAAACAATTGGAATTAGCGCTCAGTGATGAAAGAGATCGATTTCATACATATTAAGTCCATGACACGAACAACAGCACTCTGAATAATAAAATAAATTTAGCGTATAAATTAATGAACAAGGAGGTAAATACACTGAGAAGAGCTGTGTTGGGAACGACAGGTGTTTGTTTTCATATTACGAACTATAGAAATATTAGCTTTTTTTAAATACTGTTGACAAGGTGGTGGCATTTTATTCGTCAGGAAACTAGACAAGTATGCAGAGTAATTGAATATCTTTAGATCTGACTAACGACTCCAAGACTGGTAAGCAAACTCTCGCTCTTGTTGTGGCTCACCATAGTACCATCTGCTGCCCCACCATCACCTGTGCCATAGCTCTGACACCACTGTCCCGTGTCAAGTATCTGTCCTGACTAACAGCAACACAGCTGGGAAGGTATGGGTCTCTGAGGATGTGGCAAATCCCTGAAGAGATAAGAAAAAGAATGCAGCAGATATGTTGAGGAAGAAGTTTGTGAATGGATCCTGAATTGTTGTGCAGACGCTTTTGTACGAGTGTGAAGCAGGATCTTTGTACTAGTGTGAAGCAGGATCTTTGTACTAGTGGGAAGCAGGATCTTTGTACTAGTGTGAAGCAGGATCTTTGAATGTCTGGGCGAGGTGGAGCCTGAAGGTAGTGGAAATATTATCTGATATCATTGTGTGGTGTGAATATTATGCAAAAATAAGAATGAAAACTTGAAAAAAAAACAAAGTTGTGTTAAAAAAGGTATAACTCAAAGAATGGAAGAGGGATTGTTGAGATATTTGAGTCTCGTATACAGTTTAGAGAGATCAGTTGATTGACAGGATGTATACATCTGCAGTGGACTGAGGTACTGTGAAGATTTTACTGTGTAAGGTCTTAAACATTTAGCAGACATGACTATTCACCTATAAGTGGTTGGCAGGGAACGAGTCTAAGTTCCTGGCTCCGCCTCTTCGTGTTAGGTCGCAGAGGGTCGGGGTTTGATGTGGTGTTGGAGTGTGAGAATATTGATATCTAGGAGCGAATTTTGGAAATAATGCTAGCATAAATTAGGTTTTAGAGGTGGTAACCACAGTGCCTACACTCCGTAAGTCGGTTGGGTAAGAGATTCACTGGTTTTAAGGTAATGTGCATAGGAAACCAGTGATTCACTAATAATAAGGGAACTCTAAAAAACGGAAAGGACTCGACCCATGGAAAGTCAATCTTAAAATTACCACTGTGCTGTGCCATCCTAATAGCATTCAGAATGAATAAAAAGGCAAAATACCGCGAATGGAACAATACACAAATAACCCGAACATACGAAAAAGAAAATTATGACGACGTTTCGGTCTGACTTGGACCATTAATTAGTCACACAATAAGTGTTACTGTGTGACTAGTTAATGGTCCAAGTCGGACCGAAACGTCTTCATAGGTTTCTGTCTCCTGTGTGCGGGTTATTTGTGAATAACATTCAGCTCAACTAGGTTGACCATTATCATGTTATTGCAGCTTCACGAGTCATTGATAACAGCTTTGAAGAGACTTGAGGTATACCTGGAAGGGTATACCTGGAGGGAATACCTGGAGGGTGTTCCGGGGGTCAACGCCCCCGCGGCCCAGTCCACGACCAGGTAGATCATGTCACTGTCATGTTAGTGGGAGATTCCTTCATGAAAGCCCTCATTTGTGGCCATGGTGTGGGACGCCTGCTAACCTCCCTAGTGTATAGAAATATACCTAATTGGATAAATCATATTAGGCCAGCATGATACAGCTCGATAATTTAATAATTGAATTGCTAGTGGTCGAGTCCTGCTCGTCGTTTATAGTCATATTACTATTTCGCTAGTCGATGAAATAGAAAAACTCGGCCAGAAAAAAAAGGAAAATGGAAAATATTATACGAATATTACTAAAAGTTTATAGAAAATATTCTCTGTGTCACAGGCGTATCTTGCTAACAACTCCGTGCGATAGACCAATTAGAAAAGGCATAAAATAGATGAATATATGAAGAATAAGCTAACTGATAACCACTTTGTCTGTTATGACAGAGTCGCAGGAATAGTATAGATTGTGGCACGGGTTTCTAATGCAGTTAGAAATTGGCATTGAAGTTTTGAAGGCAGTCGGGAGTCAAGTTATCGCACGGAAACTAATTCTTCACTTTATTCAATACAGAGGGAAAATTGGCACCTAAACGGCCCTAAACCAATTCGAACTTTCCACTAACATACACCAGCTTCCAAAATTTAAAGCCAATCAAAAGAAGCCTTTTCTGGTTATTGCACAGAGACTAATATACCAAAATGCAGCGCCACCACCTCCACTAGTAGGAAAATCAGCAGCAGCAGCAGCAACAACAACAACAGCAGCAGCAGTAGCAGCAGCAGCAGCAACAACAGCAGCAGCATGAACAGCATCAGCATCAGCAGCAGCATGAACAGCAACAGCATCAGCAGCAGCATGAACAACATCAGCATCAGCAGCAGCATGAACAGCATCAGCATCAGCAGCAGCATGAACAGCAACAGCATCAGCAGCAGCATGAACAGCAGTAACATCAGTACCGGGTCAGGGAGGAGAAGGGAGAGGTCTTCGGAGTTGAAAAATCACTGAAGTTGAAAATGAGAAGAAAACAGTTTGATTCTCTTCATCCCAGGACGATCGTAACGCTGCCAAATTTGCTCCTCCGAGTGAATGAAGCTGCAGTGCTTGCTTAACCTACACACACACACGGGGACCAGGAGCTGTGAATCGACCCCAAATAGGCAAGTACACGCAAAAGAGTCATGGGTCTATCAACAAGTGTTTTTGATAGCTGACTAATATTCTCTACTCTCTGTTTCTTCTTTCTCTCTCCTGAAAGAGGTGGACACAGACATCAAACACAGCTGTAAGAGCAGGTATGAAAGGAATTCCTAAACCAAGAGAGTTAAGAGGCGGCCACAAATGCTAGTAATGGTGTGTGTGAGCGAGAGAGAGAGAGAGAGAGAGAGAGAGAGAGAGAGAGAGAGAGAGCTCACTTGAAGGTCATAATAAAGCACATTAATAAAATAATCTAAAACAAACGAGAGATATATTTTAGCTACCCTCTCCTTCCTCGGATCAAACCTGATCGACTCGCATTCCCTAGGCGCTACAAGACCCCTATAGGTTTAGTGCTTCCTCTGTACTTTTTGACATTACTATAATATTCAAGGAGAAGCGCTAAATCCGTACGGAGGTCACACAGGGTCTTGGGGAAATGAGAAACAATCAGGTTCGATCCAACGAAGGGGAATAAAATTAATTTTATGAATCTGTTTGGCTGTCTCTTTCCTCTCTCTCTCTCTCTCCCTCCTTCCCTCTCTCTCTCTCTCTTCTCTCTCTCTCTCTCTCTCTCTCTCTCTCTCTCTCTCTCTCTCTCTCTCTCTCTCTCTCTCTCTCTCTCTGTCACATCTCCCCTATCCATGTTTCTCACGACTTTAAGTTCCATGTTATCCATGATTTGTGATACTATCTTTATTGCTTTCAATGTTTGGTGAATCTTTATATTCTTTATCTTTATTTTATGTGTCTTATCTGTCTTGAACACTTCCGCTCGTAGGGACAACAACAGCCTGACTGACCTACTATCACTCACTCTTACGCTAGGTCAGGTTAGGTAAGGTTTGTCAGGAAACAGGACAAGTGTTTCCTGACCCGGGTCTTAGTCATGTAATGACCCGGCTGATGGAGCTTTTGGTCATCTGACCGAGACCTTCCACTGGCTTACACTAGATATTTTACTCCCACAGTCCTGATTCAACCCTGAATGTTCTTTAGCATTTGCTTCTTGCATTGTTATCACTCCTCGCGTATCTTCCCTACGTTTATCACCTATTTCCGCTCCTCCCCTTCCTCCTTTTCCTAATCTTCATTTTTCTCCTTATCCTCTTCCTTCTCCTCCTCCTCATCCTGGTTCTTTCATTCCTCCTCTCTCTTCCCTGTTGATTCTCATACGTCATCACCATTTATCACATCTCTCACCCTTGCTTTCTTACCACCACGCCCCTTCCTCCCTTTTTTCTTTCTTTGTCCTCCCTTCTCTGCATTATGCGTTAATAAAGCATCTTCCCCTTACTTGCCGTGTATCACACACACACACACACACACACACACACACACACACACACACACACACACACACACACACACACACACACACACACACACACACACATACACATACATTTAAGAAGAGTTACGATAAGACTCTAAGAGCAGGGAGAGTGTGGACCTAGTAGCGACTAGCAAAGAGGCGGGGCCAGGAGCTAAGACTCAACCCCTGCAATCACAAATAGACGAGTAAAAATAGATGAACACACACCATAAGAGGCTGGTATAATAAGGAAAAGAAAAATTAAGTATCAGAAATTGATAAAAAAAATATAGATAATATTGAGAAAGATAAAAAAAGGCTTAGAAGAGCACAAGAAAAAACTAGATGATAAAACTGGTTTAGAAAGCAAAGACAGAACTAGAAGCACAAGTGCAGCTAACTCAGAATATCTTAGATAATGCGGAAGAGATGAAAAGCCTACAAGAGTATGAACCTAAAATTCAAGATATTTTTGACAAAAATCACTGAAGACAGAGGAGGCAGGTGGTAACGTAGTCACAACAGCGTGACTACAACAATACACAAATAAGGATAATGAAATCTGTGACGATGTTTGGGTCTGACTTGGACTATTAACTAGTCACACAGTTAATCGTCCAAGTCGGACTATAACGTCGTCATAAATTTCATCCTGTTATATGCGGGTTGTGTAGAGGTGGTGACGGCTAAGGTCACCGCTATAATGACCATTAGTCTGGAAAACAAAAGGGAGATTTTGCAAACAATTCCTGAAGGTTGATGGAAAGTTTTGACAAAGGATAAAACGGTAATCTGCTGTTCACTGTCCTGAAATAGAGACGAAATCACGGACAGAAAAAATCAAAGAAGGGAAAACTAAAAAATGAGATGACACAATGATTGGTGGACTTCAGAATTCACGAACGAGGTATAAGAGAGATGGAAATATGGAAAAAATAAGAAGACGCCGATAAGAATAATATTTACGCAGATGAAACATAAAAAGGATTAAAAAAAATAAAAGAGCTAGGGACCCAAAAAAAATTGTATGCACTCCAACAAAAATACAAAAAGTGATGCACTTCACTGCAAAGTTTTCACAATTTAAAGAAAGAAAATACAAGAGAGATATATTAATCACATTCTCATTTGGCAAAGCAGAGAATAATAGAAGTAGGTTTAACGTACAAAAAGGCATAATACCGTGACTGGAACAATACACAAATAACCCGCACATAGAATTAAGACGACATTTCGGTCCGACTTGGAACATTCACAAAGTCACACTGTGTGACTTTGTTAATGGTCCAAGTCGGACCGAAATGTCGTCGTAATCTTCTCTTTCCTATGTGTGGGTTATTTGTGTACTGGGGTGAAGTCTGCAGCGCCTTGTTCTTGCAACATGTGACACACACATCAAAACATCTCAACAAACCCTTCTTTCCCTCACACTTGAACGAAAGATTCTGCAACAAACACTCCTTTTCTTTACGATGTTTCCTTTGTTTTTACCTACAGTAACTTCTTTTTTTTCTTAAAACACAAATCATATTTTAAAAACACAAATCCCCATTATTTTTAAACATATAACATTACCCTCCTCCCCTCCAAAAAAAGAAAAACAATAAGACAACATCTCCGGAGCAAAATCTTAAAGTTTCCCCCATTTACTGCGCTAAATATTGTTATCTTGGTGGGTAAGTAATATTTCAGTGCTCCCTGAGCGGCCGTCTCACATCTCAGCACCGTTACCAGTCATCAAATACTGAACAATGTTATTGGTTATTGCTTCCATTATCAGGGTCGTGGTGTATGCTGTGTTCTATATGTTCTTGGGGTAACACAACTCTTGCTCTGAATGCCTGTTATTATTTATTATTATTATTATTATTAATATTATTATTATTAGTGATGAAAATAGTCTCGAAAACCTACAAGTTGAAGAATGAGACACTAGACACTTGTGCAGATTTTGGGAATCATTATTGAGGAACCGTTTCGCCAGCCAATGACTTCTTCAGTCGAGTACAGAGAATAACACAGGAAGATAGGGAGAAGTATGAGGTAATCAGTCCCTTAGCCTGGAGTCGATGTGTTCAGTCCATCAATCGACTCCGGCCTCAAGGACTGATTGCCTCATACTGCCCCCTCATCTTCCACTGTTATTCTCTGTATTGGACTGATGAAGCCACTGGCTGGCGAAACGTTTCCTCAATAAAGATTCCCAATGTTGCACAAGTGTCTAGTGTCTCATTCATCCTTATTATTATTTATTATTATTATTTCTGTAACAGTAATGAGTACGTGATTGTATACCATACAGACGACAGATCTATACTGCGTTCTGAAGACAATAGTGACAGACACATACAATATGAGGGACGAACTTATTAGAACACCGTTTCGCTCTGTGTACAGCGTGTTAATTCTTTACATAGAGCGAAACATTGCCGTCACACAACGAAGATGAATTTGCATGAAAAAATATCTCCACTTATTTAAAAGTTACAGAAATAATTCACATTAATATGGTCATACTTAAAAAAACAACAACAACGAGAAACTAAAATTTTAACTCTCGTATAAAAGTCTATTATTTTTTTTATACTAAAAATGAAGATAAAAAAAATAGTGTGAAAAGGCACAGATATTAATATCAATGTAAGTTTTATGAGGGAAGGCGTTTTTTGTGAGGAGATCAGAGACTGACAGCCGGAGCAATTAAGAGAAGAGATTTAAAAGAGCTTCAAAGAGACGTCATGCTGACTTGTAATGCATAATTTTATTTATAGAATTAAAAGATGAAAGGTGGAAAATTAATGGAATATATATATATATATATATATATATATATATATATATATATATATATATATATATATATATATATATATATATCTCAAACTAAATTGTGAAACAAAGTGTTTTGAATTTCCATGTGAGGGGAGAGAGAGTGGGAAAGTGAGGACCTGGTTCATGAAACAACATTGCCTCCCCTCGCCTGGGGACTCCTCCACTAAACCCTTCACTCACGACCACTTCACCACGTTGTCTTGAGATAAAAAATATTTCAGGGGAACTTTCACCCATGCTCTTGTTTGGATTTAATGTTACGCGAGAAGATAGCATTCGCTGCTTATAAGCACCAAAAAGATTGTCTCATTTTTCTACTTTTAAAATATATATATATATATATATATATATATATATATATATATATATATATATATATATATATATATATATGCCGAATAGGTAAAACTGGTAAATTAGCAAGAACCCATTTAAAATTAAGTCCTTTCTAAAATTTTCTCTTATACGTTTAAAGATATATATTTTCATTTATGTTAAGGTAAAAATCAATAATTTTGTGCCAAAAGAACCTTTGAAAACTTACCTAACCTTATTATAACAAGGGCAATTTAATTTAGCCTAATCCAACTAAATATATTTTAGATAAGTTTACAATAATTTAATAATAAACGAACACGATGAAATATATTTGTTTCGTTAGGTTCAGAATGATTTCTGCGAAATTATTGCATACACAAATTTTCGCTTGCCTTATTCGGCAAGAAGAGCGTGGCTATTTAAGACAAAATCACTAGTTTTACGATGGTGTGGGTGCTCTGAGGCACCCACACCATCATATGTCCTCGGATCACGGTACAACACCTAACTCTGCTGGGTGCGTGATTCTTGTAGATTGTATGGTTCAGTGGGTAAGAGCGTCGTGAATTTTCGCTCACCTGAGGCGGACTAAAACAACACGGGTTCGATCCCCCGACTAGTCGCAGTCTTGTTATCGATTAAATACCCCTCGTTCGTGGTTACAATAATATATATATATATATATATATATATATGCTAGGAATTCGCAAGAGCAGGCGAAATATTCACAAACACTGATCTCTGGCCGACGGAGACTCGAACCTACGAACCTCATGACAAGGTACGCAGTGCTTTACCGACCGTACCACACTGGTCCAATACCTTGGCATCCAGCTTTCGCTAGACGTTATTCCAAGGCAGCCAGCTTTCAGACCAGTGTGGTACGGTCGGTAAAGCACTGCGTACCTTGTCATGAGGTTCGTAGGTTCGAGTCTCCGTCGGCCAGAGATCAGTGTTTGTGAATATTTCGCCTGCTCTTGCGAATTCCTAGCATTGTAAAAATCTCTAGTTGTGTCGATGCATGCAGGGGATGAGATGAAAAGCTGTAAGCCTTCCTGCCTGAAAGCTGGCTGCCTTGGAATAACGTCTAGCGAAAGCTGGATGCCAAGGTATTGGACCAGTGTGGTACGGTCGGTAAAGCACTGCGTACCTTGTCATGAGGTTCGTAGGTTCGAGTCTCCGTCGGCCAGAGATCAGTGTTTATATATATATATATATATATATATATATATATATATATATATATATATATATATATATATATATATGTGTGTGTGTGTGTGTGTGTGTGTGTGTGTGTGTGTGTGTACTCATCTAATTGTACTCACCTAATTGTGGGTTGCAGGGGTCGAGACTCAGCTCCTGGCCCCGCCTCTTCGCTGTCTGCTACTGGGTCTCTGCTCTCCTGCTCCATGAGCTTTATCATACCTTGTCTTAAAACTATGTATGGTTCCTGCCTCCACTATATCTTTCTCTAGTCCATTCCACTTCCTGACTACTCTGTGGCTGAAGAAATGTTTCCTGACATCCCTTTGACTCATCTGAGTCTTCAGCTTCCAGTTGTGTCCCCTTGTTTCTGTGTTCCCTCTCTGAAACAACCTGTCACTATCTACCTTGTCAATTCCCGCAGTATTTTGTATGTCGTTATCATGTCTCCTCTGACCCTTCTTTCCTCCAGTGTTGTTAGTCCTATTTCCCTCAATCTTTCTTCATAAGACAGACCCCTGAGTTGTGGAACTAACCTTGTCGCAAACCTTTGCACTTTCTCTAGTTTCCTTACGTGCTTGACCAGGTGTGGGTTCCAGACTGGTGCTGCATATTCTAGTATGGGCCTGACGTACACGGTATACAGTGTCTTGAACGATTCCTTGTTAAGGTAACGGAACGCTAATCTAAGGTTTGCCAGACGCCCATATGCTGCCGCAGTTATCTGGTTGATGTGTGCCTCCGGAGACGTGCTTGGCGTTATACTCACTCCAAGGTCTTTCTCCTTTGCCGAGGTTTGTAGCCTTTGTCCGCCTAGCTTGTACTCTGTCAGCGGTCTTCTTTGCCCTTCTCCGATCCTCATGACTTTGCATTTGGAGGGATTGAATTCGAGAAGCCAACTGCTAGACCAGATGTCGAGCTTGTCCAGGTCTGTTTGCAGCCCTGCCTGGTCCTCTTCCGATGTGATTCTCCTCATTATTTTCACATCATCCGCGAATAGAGACACTTCTGAGTCTATCCCGTCCGTCATGTCATTTACATATACCAGGAATAACACTGGTCCTAGGACTGACCCCTGCGGTACACCGCTCGTCACAGGCGCCCACTGTGATACCTAACCACGCACCATGACCATGTGTGTGTGTGTGTGTGTGTGTGTGTGTTCAAGTTTGATAGTAGGGGTCGATATTCAGCTCCTGGTCCTACCTCTACTTTTTCTTAAAACTATGTATGGACCCTGCCTCAACCCCTTCGTCATCAGGGTAATTCCACTTTCTGACCACTTGAAGCCGAATAAATACTTCTTGACATCCATTTGACTCATCTACGTCTTTAACTTCTAATTGTGTCTTTGTGTTCCCGTCTTTCGCTATTCGAATAGTTTACTATCCCAATCAAGTCCTCTGAGTATTTTCTATGTTTTTATCAGGTCTTCTATGATTCTTGTATCCTCTGATGTAGCCAGATTCAGTTTAGTCTCTCTTCATACTTTCATTTGCCTTAGCTCTGGTACTAATCTTCTCCTGTTTCTTGGTATACTTTATCAGGTGTTGGTTCTTTGCTGGTGCTCCTGTCTTTAAGATGGTCCTGATAGACATATAAAGGGATGCGAATGACTTTTTGCTTTGAATTCTGAAAGCTAATTTTGGATTCGCCTAACGCGCCTCAGGCGATGTGGTCGGTAATATGCTCACTCCAAGTTTTTTCTCCTTGAGTGAGATTTTCAGCCTCTATCTCCACAATCTTCACTCACTTTCCGGTCTTCTTCACCCTTTTACAATGTTCATAATCTTGCGTTTACTGGGGTTGAATTCCAGTAGCCAGTTGTATGACCAATCTTGCGGTTTATCCAGATCTATTTGTATTCGTTCTTTGTTTTATGACCATTCTCGTATATCACTCACATCTACCAGAAACAGTACCTGTCCAAATAGAGATCCTTGTTGAGCCTCACTCTATATATTTGCTCATTCTGAACCCTCTTCCCGGACACTCACTCTTTATCTCCTTCATTCTTTGGTCCACTGTAGTGCATGCCCTACACTGTGTAGTGCATGCACTGGCTTGGTAATAGAGTTGTGGATGAGTGAAACAAACTCCCGAGTACCGTCATAGAAGCTAAGACGTTGTATAGTTTTAAAAATAGGTTAGATAAATACATGAGAGCGTGTGGGTGGTTGTAAGTTGGACCTGATTAGCTTATGCTAATAGGTCTGATGCTGTGCCCCTTCCTTATGTGGATGTGACCTGACCTGACTAGGTGGGTCATTGGTTTAAACCGGGAGGTGACTTGTTCCTTCTTTCTTATGTTTTTTATACTTATCTGCTTCTGAAGTTTTTGTCGCAGTCTCTGGTGAGGTACGGTATCAAATGCCTTCTTGCTATCCAAGCTTATATAGTCTATTCATTTTCTGCCACATTTCTGTTACTATGTCCTGTGTCCTGCCATTTTTTTCTGATCCGTTCTTGTTGTTTGCGACAACACTTCTCTGCAGGTGCTCTACCACTCTCCTTCTCATCACATAGTACCTTCCATAGTATGCATGTTAATGACATCGCCTGTAGTTTAATAATATTAATAATATCTATTTCTACAAGTACATGTACTATATATAAAGTCGCTTGTTATGCAGAGCATTTTGGGCAAATTAGGTCAATTTTATCCCAGGATGCGACCCACACCAGTCGACTAACACACAGGTACCCATTTTACTGATGGGTGAACATAGACAGCAGGAGTCTTATGGAAACAAGTCCTAATGTTTTCCAGCCGTATCGGCGGATCGGCCCCTGGACCTTAGAGTAAGAGCTGAGTGCGCTAGTAATCGAGTTACGGGACACCTGTTGTTTCTGTTTTGTCTCATTTTTTAAAAAAATATTTTGACTACCTTTGATGTCTCCCATATTTCTGGCAATTGCTCATAGGCACTGAGCTACTGAAGATTTTAACTAGCGGTTTGGACAGTGATTCTGTATCCTCTTACATAATTCATGGTGACATTCTGTTAGGTTCATTGCCTTTGATGTAACCAGTTCACTCAGAAGCTTCTTCACCTCCCCCTCCCTATTATGCTTATGGTATCCATTACCTGATGATGTTCCCTTTCCCATTGTCTCTCTGATGTTGCCTCTGTATCCACTGAGAACACATCTTGAAATTGTTTCTTCAGCGTCTCACAGATTTCCTTGTCGTTTCTCGTGAGTTCTCCGTCTTCCTTCTTCGATGTTATTAGCTTTTTTTTTACTTTTTTTCTGGTGTGGCTGTGTAGCTGTTTTGGTTCAGACTTAAGATTTGCTTCTATCTCATTCTCAAATTGCTGCTCAGATTCTCCTCTTACCCTTGCATATTGATTTCTGGCTAATTTATTTCTCTATTTTTTTCTGTTCATCGCTTACTATATTTTTTTTCAAATTCATGCACGTCTTGGTTTTTCTGCATCCTTGTCAAAATCATGGGTTCTCTCTGTTCTTCCTGTTGCCTATTCTTTTTCTGCAAATGGAGTTCTCCCCAGCCTTCTCACTCTGTCTGAATAAGTATTAAATCAATTCAGTAACTGTGACCTGCCAAGCAGCGTCTAAAAGTAAATTCTCTATGTTGCTTTATGGTTGGATTACAAAGATAAACAGGGAATAATAGCTGGGTATGAGGAAGTCTTGCCTAGCTTGGGCAAGTAGGCCTACTGCAATGCTTTGTTCTCGTGATTATCTGCTTATTTTAGTGCTGTCAACCTGTTGATGGTTCTGGGGATTATCGACCCCGCGGCCTGGTCTTTGACCAGTCCTACAGGCTGATGGCCTGCCCAGTTAGGCTTGTGATGCTCGGGGCATGTTTCTAATGTAGGCAACACAGCCTGGATGCTCAGGTATATACCTTTGATGAGTTCCGAGTTTGTCTACTCCCGGAGCCCGGCCATGGGACAGGTTCGCATGCCTGGAGTATACCTGGAGAGGGTTTCGGGAGTCAACGACCCCGCGGCCCGGTCTGTGACCGGGCCTGATCAGAGAGGCTGTTACTGCTGGTCGCACGTAGGCTGACGTACGAACCACAGCCAGGCTGACTTTAGGTGTCTGTCCAGTTGAAATCAACTTGTAAGATTCTCCTTTGAAGACTATTGGGTTTGTGATTTCCGTAGTAATGGAAGGGGGGAGGTTTCAAAGCTTTGTACCCATTATCCTTACTGAGTTACCTCTTAGTGTTCTTTTTCCCCCTCTGCTTTTCATGGGGATATTTTGCATGGTCTGCAGTGCATTTCGTTTAAAAGGAATTATCCACGTGTGCAACTTTGAAACCAGACTTTCTAGTATATTTCAGGATTAAATTAGAATATATCTTTCTCGTCTACATCTCAGACTTTCGCAATATTTTTTTTAATCTATGTGGGGAGTGTAAATTCTATTTGCACTGTCTAGATTTGCAGTTCTGTCAACCTAATATGGTGCTGTTGGTGTTCAATAAATTTGCAGTCTAGAGGGCAGAAATATATTTTAAAAAGTATCATTATTGTCATGGCAGCACTTATTTGGAAGGCTCTATGTTTTTCATTTCCCTCGCAGTTGTGAGAGAACCTGTAATGTATTCCTAGAATGTAATATACATCTACATGGTTGGTTACTCTCATGGCTCTTACATTTTGCAATATGTCAAATGGCTTTCCTGCGTTTATACTCTGTTCCAGCCTCTTTTGTTTATTAATTACATTCTTCCACAAGAGAACAGCTGAAATTTGTTTCTGACTGACCGTGTTTCCCGGTGGTCTGCTGACAAAATTTTGTTATTCGAACGGCTTTGAGAGTTACTGTGTTCTCAGTGGAAGCCACTCTCTCTCTCTCTCTCTCTCTCTCTCTCTCTCTCTCTCTCTCTCTCTCTCTCTCTCTCTCTCTCTCTCTCTCTCTCTCTCTCTCTCTCACACACACACATACACATCACTGTTTGCGTTGTTTCTCTCGTGTTTCAACTTTCTAATTTACTATTTTAATTTAAGTGAATCCACAATTTTTTTTTATTAACACATCGGCCGTTTCCCACCAAGGCAGGTGACCCGGAAAAGAAAAAAACACTTTCATCATCATCTACTCCATCACTGTCTTTGCCAGAGACGTGCCTATACTGCAGTTATAAAACCGCAACTTATCAACACCCCTCCTTCAGAGTGCCGGCACTATACTTCCCACCTCCAGGACTCAAGTCCGGCCTGCCGGTTTCCCTGAATCCCTTCATAAATGTGAATTTGCTTACCATTTATTAATATGTCAGGCAACTGTCCTTCTGGTGTTGTTTCTCTTCTTTGTCTCTTTTTCACCACTAACACATTTTTCTGGCTCACTGGTTCTTTGTCTCACTAAAAACCTGTCCAGTGAGGTTTATTTCAAGCTCCGTTTTAACACTTGTCTTCTGTGTGAGTTCAGTTCTATGCTCCTCCACAAACCCCTCAGCCTCTACGTATTCTTGGAATTCAGTAAAATACTTTTCAACAACCACTTTTTCAGCAGTGGCAGCTTCCTCATGCCTAGCCACACAATAAATGCCACTTTTTTCTTAAAATTATCAAACCAACCCCTATTAGCCTTGACTCAGATCCACGCTGTTGACTCATTGTCCAGTGTGTAGTCTGTGAGCACGTAACCCGAGCCGTTCGCGTTGTCGGTCGGCAACTAAGAGAACGTACGAAAACCAGGACATTTTTCCTCGAATTCCTCGTTCGAAAACCGATTTGATCGACAAGTAATGCAGTCGAACCCAAGGTTCCACTGTATATACATATACATTATTCAAAAATCGCGAACAAACGATACAAAATGCAAAACAACTACAGGGGAGGGGGGAGTTGAGTGATACCTCTAGGCTTTTCGCGTCGCAATCAACTCATCATCAGGAACTGATTAAAACCCACAAGCCTGGTTTTCCAGCGAGACATATTATTAGCTCTATAGGATTGGCGACATATTCCCTGTCAAAATGGGTGATCAAAATATTAACTCTGTTGCTAGGCAACTTTTCTGAAGCCCACATAAAAAACAATGTTGATCTCATTGACAGATTGGAAGATGTTAACATGTCTAATGATTTTTACACTAGTAAATTCAGATGTCACTGCGTTGTTCACCCGAGTGCCGTTTCCGATTTGCTGTTATTTAGAAGAATTAGACGAGTTCTCCATGCCCTGATGAGAATACCATTACTGAGCTGAGTTGATTGGAAGTTTGAGTTTGAAGGAAAATATGCTTAAAGGCAGGTAATGGCTATGCGAAATCCATTGTCTCCACTATTGAGCAACCTGTATATGGAGTTTTACAGGACATCCTGTCCTGTGAAGCTAAGTGATTCAGAAATGTAGATGACATCTTATGCCTTTGGCCGAATGATATGGCCCTGGATACATTTTTAACAAGACTTAATGCTCTGATCCCACCTATTAAATTCACAGTAGAGAAAGAAGTGGAATCAAGACTCCCTTTCTACGATGGTGTGGGTTTCTCAGAGCTAATTTCATTCTACTCCCCGTTTGGTTCACTAGCCTCCACAAGCAGTATATATTGTATTGTAACCACGAACGAGTGGTATTTAATCAATAACAACACTGCGACTAGACGAGGACTCGAACCCGTGTTGTTTTGGCCCGCCTCATGGTGAGCGAAAATCACACGATGCTTGCAACACGGGTTCGAGCCCTAGGTTAGTCGCAGTGTTGTTATTGATTAAATACCACTCGTTCGTGGTTACAATACGATATATACTGCTTGTGGAGGCTAGTACACCAAACGGGGAGTTGAATGAAATTGGCTTTGAGGCACCTACACCATCGTATGTCCTCGGATCACTGTACAACACCTAGCTCTGCTGGGTGCGTGATCTTTGTAGGATTGGGTGGTCCTGTGGGTTAGAGCGTCGTGTGATATTAGCTCACCATGAGGTGGGCCAAAACAACACGAGTTCGAGTCCTCGGCTAGTCGCAGTGTATATATATATATATATATATATATAATCTTTCTCTTTATTAAAACAAACCCTTGAAGTGTGCACATACTTCAAGCTATTTTTAATTTCTGTGTAAGACTGACATTCAGTGTAGGGGGGGCTCTGAGCCTCAGTCACTCCTCAAATCTTCAAATCCTGCCCAATTAATTTCTTCCACCCCTTATTCCATTGTTTCTCCTAGTTATTTCACCCTCTTCCTTTCCATCGTTCTGCTACTCTCTTCCTTTTAGTATGCTCTTAATCCACCACCAACAGCAGCAACGGTAATACAAACAGCAAAGTCAACAGCAACAACAGCAACGATACAAAGTACCAACACAGCTAATAACACTCATTTATAACCTTGCTAGACTGCTGCACGGTTGTATGGCTGACTAGATAGCTGATTGACTGGCTGAATTGAATGGCTGGCTGGCTGGCTGGCTGATGACAGCTTGACTGGATGGCTAGCCGGCAAGCTGACCGGCTGGCTGACCGGCTGGCTGATTGACTGTCAAGTTGGTTGGCTGGTCATAGAAGATCCTAAATAAATTTACGTGTGTCGTCTCATTGAACATGATAAATTATTATTATTGTCATGGGGGAGAGCTAAAGCCGTAGGGATTTTACAGCGCCGGGGGGTGGATGGAAGCCATTCAATCTTAATACAGGGAACTGGAGCACAGATCCAATTCCCTAAATCAAGAGCCCCTTACCAGCGTTAAGGAACCTCATTTGAGGGGTGAGCAGGGTAAAGGGCCACTTAAGTGCCGTCTTATAAAAGAATATAGTTCAGTGCTTGGCACTGTTGACTAGTGTCATTAAATTAAATAACTAAGAAGTTAAAAGAGAAGAATTTCAATTGGGTTTTTTTCCTCGTCAGATATAATTAAACAAACTTTTTTTAATGGTACTCTGGTCATTAACATGGAACATGTACTGCTTGAAACTATTGTTAAATTCAGATTGTTGGGAAAGTTAATTTTGTTTTCCGTTTGACTTTTTTCCATAATTACCGAAACAAAATCTAATTAGTACGTTTAATGAAATATATTTTAATTTGCATATATATATATATATATATATATATATATATATATATATATATATATATATATATATATATATATATAATTGAAGAAACCACTATGAAAATAGAATTCAGCGCTTTCGTGACTACTCACATTATCAAGGAGTAGTCACGAAAGCGCTTGAATTCCTCTATTTTTCATAGTGGTTGTCTTGCATATTTTGATATCACCTGTTTACTGTGATTTTTTGCATATATATATATATATATATATATATATATATATATATATATATATATATATATATATATATATATATATATATATATGTGTGTGTGTCTAGTTCCTCGGTGTCTAGTACTGTGTCAAACCTCTTAGCTCTTTACCTTGAGTGTCTAGTTCCTCGGTGTCTAGTACTGTGTCAAACCTCTTAGCTCTTTACCTTGAGTGTCTAGTTCATCGGTGTCTAGTACTGTGTCAAATCTCACTCTTTCTAAGGCTGTATTTGCAACCTCTTACGTTTGATGACTCTTCAACATTGCAGGTCCGTAAGACCACCAGCGACTGTCTCCAAATTGCCTTATGGGTCACGGCGTCCAACGTATTGATTCTGATGAAATTTTGGTGGGTCAGGACCAAATAAAGTGTCACGATATATTTACACTCTGAGAGTTTTAATACGAACAACACACCAACATCGAAGATTCTGTGAAGTTGGTGGTTACACAGCTCTTATATAAAGTTTGACACACACGATATGGAAGAAATCACAATAAAACGCGTGATTGGAAAAAAAAAAAAATACAACAGTGAAAATAGGAAATAAAACCTGAGTGCTTCCACGTGCATCATTCCTCTGAAGATATGTAAGTAAACGCATGAACACGCTCAGGTTTTATATCCTATTTTCACTGTGGTATTTTCTTCACACGATATATGTGGTCGTGTAGTGAGTCTTTGTGGTACAAACAAAGGATAACAACACTAGCGCTCAGGTTTTATTTCCTATTTTTACTGTGGTATTTTTTTTTCCATATTAGCAATCACGCGTTATACGTTTCACTCGTGGTGAAACGTTTAACTCCGTGATCAGGAGTGGAGAAGCCACTCGTCGTGACACTCTGCCTTTAATAAATACACGCGAGTAAGTGTCGTCAGTTGAACCCGATATACACTAGACCTGATAATGTCTTTTTTCAAAGGGAAAAACGTTGTGCAATATGAAGTTTCGCTCTGCTATAAATGTTTTAACATTGCAATAATCGATATCAACGAAGCAATTGCTTTAAAGAATATATCAAGAATTTCAGTTATAATGTCGAATCTGTTTTTGGATTTTTTTACAGACGATCTACATTTTAAATGACTGTATACAGTCACGAACAACAGATAAAGGTAGTATGGTGATGATCCTGTGTCTGTGAAGGTAGTGTGGTGGTGGTCCTGTGTCTGTGAAGGTAGTGTTTTGGTGGTCCTGTGTCTGTGAAGGTAGTGTGGTGGTGGTCCTGTGTCTGTGAAGGTAGTGTGGTGGTGGTCCTGTGTCTGTGAAGGTAATGTGGCGACGGTCCTGTGTCTGTGAAGGTAGTGTGGTGGTGGTGGTCCTGTGTCTGTGAAGGTAGTGTGGTGGTGGTCCTGTGTCTGTGAAGGTAGTGTGGTGGTGGTCCGATGTCTGTGAAGGTAATGTGGCGACGGTCCTGTGTCTGTGAAGGTAGTGTGGTGGTGGTGGTCCTGTGTCTGTGAAGGTAGTGTGGTGATTGTCCCGTGTCTGTGAAGTTAGTGTGGTGGTGGTCCTGTGTCTGCAAAGGTAGTGTGGTAATGGTCCCGTGTCTGTGAAGGTAGTATGGTGATGGTCCGGTGTCTATGAAGGTAGTGTGGTAATGGTCCGGTGTCTGTGAAGGTAGTGTGGTAATGGTCCCGTGTCTGTGAAGGTAGTATGGTGATGGTCCGGTGTCTATGAAGGTAGTGTGGTAATGGTCCGGTGTCTGTGAAGGTAGTGTGGTAATGGTCCCGTGTCTGTGAAGGTAGTATGGTGATGGTCCGGTGTCTATGAAGGTAGTGTGGTAATGGGGTAAGGTGTTCTGTGAAGGTAGTGTGGTAATGGTCCGGTGTCTGTGAAGGTAGTGTGGTAATGGTCCGGTGTCTGTGAAGGTAGTGTGGTAATGGTCCCGTGTCTGTGAAGGTAGTGTGGTAATGGTCCCGTGTCTGTGAAGGTAGTGTGGTAATGGTCCCGTGTCTGTGAAGGTAGTGTGGTAATGGTCCGGTGTCTGTGAAGGTAGTGTGGTAATGGTCCGTGTCTGTGAAGGTAGTGTGGTAATGGTCCCGTGTCTGTGAAGGTAGTGTGGTATGGTCCGTGTCTGTGAAGGTAGTGTGGTAATGGTCCGTGTCTGTGAAGGTAGTGTGGTAATGGTCCGGTGTCTGTGAAGGTAGTGTGGTAATGGTCCCGTGTCTGTGAAGGTAGTGTGGTAATGGTCCCGTGTCTGTGAAGGTGTGGTATGGTCGTGTCTGTGAAGGTAGGTGGTATGGTCCTGTCTGAAGGTGTGTGGTGATGGTCCGGTGTCTGTGAAGGTAGTTGGTGATGGTCCGGTGTCTATGAAGGTAGTGTGGTAATGGTCCGGTGTCTGTGAAGTGTGTGGTAATGGTCCGGTGTCTGTGAAGGTAGTGTGGTAATGGTCCGGTGTCTGTGAAGGTAGTGTGGTAATGGTCGTGTCTGTGAAGGTAGTGTGGTAATGGTCCGGTGTCTGTGAAGGTAGTGTGGTGATGGTCCGGTGTCTGTGAAGGTAGTGTGGTAATGGTCCGGTGTCTGTGAAGGTAGTGTGGTAATGGTCTGGTGTCTGTGAAGGTAGTATGGTGATGGTCCGGTGTCTGTGAAGGTAGTGTGGTGATGGTCCGGTGTCTGTGAAGGTGGTGTGGTGATGGTCCGGTGTCTGTGAAGATTCTGTACTCTCAGTTCTTGTTGTTTCCTCTTTGCCATCCTGCTTTCATTGTTCGTCGGCCAACACCTGTATGCTTCTGCTCTTATCCTCCTGTTTCTCCCTCCCTCACTCTGCGTCTATTTTTATTCTCCTTTCCCTCTCCCTCCCTCCCTATTTTTATTCTCCTTCCCTTTATCCTTCTCTCCATCACTTTACATTCATCCTCATCCTCCCTATTCTCTTAAATTTCCTCTAGCCTCATCCTTCCTTGCTTACTTTGATACTGTTCTCATCCTCTCTCTTCGTGGCTTTGCTTCTATTCCTCATCCTCTATGAGGATGATTAATATATATATATATATATATATATATATATATATATATATATATATATATATATATATATATATATATATATATATATATATATAGTATAATAGTATTTACCGATTTGTCATATAAAACACAAACTAAGCATGAAATACACCGAGAAGTGTATTTCTCTTGCATATATACATACACACAGAGTTTACTTTAATCCCCATGTTAGGGATTAAAGTTTTGCAACCTTAATGACCTTCGTGTGCTCCATAGGTTTTAAATCCCATCAACCAACCAACAGGAAATTGCACTCTATAACATTATGCCGCAGACCACTCACCTCTTGCGGTCTTTGACCTAGCCTGCCCTCACAGGTTGTCATCATGTCCCCACAGGTTGTCATCATTCTGAAACAAGTGGTCATCATTCTCACACAGGTTATCATGCTTCACATGTGAGATAACGAAGGAAGAAAGGAGTGTCGTCCTACATTCACTATCCTCTACAATAATCCCGTCTCACATTCTTCCCTTCAGTGATGGTACAAGATCACTTGATCATCATACTACTGTTGATACTAAACTGTTGCACATTTCTCTTAATCATCAACTTGTTGCAACATTTTCAACATAACTGTCAGACACTGCAGCACAGCGGTATCTTGGTACAGAGGACATCTTCCATACCATCATCGCGTAACTACTAGTTATGAGTGATAATTGTTGGATTCCAGAGGTTCCTGCCTTCTTATTTCTACTAGTGATTCCCGTCCCTTGCAACGTCTTCGAGATCTTTCACCTCTCCTTCGACAGTATTTAAGTCTCCATTCTCTTGCTTCAGCTTCATAGCGTTCCAGACCATGTAGCTGAACTCTTCTCCAGGCTGAGGGACTGACCACATTATATCTCCAAGGTTGATGGACTGATTACACCTTCATTGCACTACTACACCTGCTGCCTCTGTATTTGACTGAAGAAGTCTACTGTGCAGGCGAAACGTTTCAACAATAGAGATATCCATCTGTTGCACTTGTGTCGTAATCATCATCTAGTCAGTATTTTATACAATTTTCAACATTATACCACTTTAAAAAATGTATATACCATGGCGTCTCATTTTTTCCTAAAGCCCTTCGGTATGGATAGTTTAACTAGAAGTTAAACACTCCAACAGTACCTCACCCACTGATAAAGTAGCAAATATTTATTGACACTCAGGGAATAACCAATCTCTAACAAATCTCTCACTACATTAGTTAGCAATTACGTTTTGACAATTATCTTTTACTCACTAATTCAGAAACAGAACTGAGGGAGCATAATGACATTAATGCTGGAAGAGACCTGGGAGTAACAAGGTAATAGGCCACTAAACAGTTTGGAATAAAATATCTTACAGTGTTGATGAACCCAGTCACAAGTCCAGTTGAGTTTATCACTATGATCACTTAAGAGTCCGTCTTGCACAAGAGATTAAAATCTTGACATCCACTGGGAGGTTCCACCTCTCACACAGATGTAAGTCTGCCCCCCATAGAGCGGCAGCCCACACGCTATCAGTCCTCACCTTGTCTGACCTTACAAGAGGGGAAAATAATCTCTCTCCATTTGATGTAAACATCAACTGTTTCATACTGCATCGTTGTGTTTTTCTCGCGTTTATCAATACATTTTGGTTCGTAGCTGTACGTGTATACGTACAAAAAAGAAGATCTCGTTGAGTTAATTGCGTCGTTGCTTCACTAAATTTGTCTTTAGGGGGGTTTAAGTCCAGTAATAACAAGCAGGTCATTAAGACGCAGCTCCCGTGTGCACTGACATCAAGAAAGTTTTAATGACTTAACTGTGGATTAAAATAAATTCACAGTGTAAATACAGAGAGATACATATCTATGTGCATATACATTGAGATACACATATATGAGTGCATATGCAGAGATACATATCTATTAGTGCATATGTACAGAGATACATATATATTAGTGTATATACACACCTACCGGAATATATACACAGAGATACACATCTCTCTGTATATATATTTTGAGAGATACATCGTACAAATCTCTCGGTATTTATACACTGAGAGATACGCACGTTGGTATATACACGTAGAGATACTCTCCTTTCTGTGTATATACAATGAGAGATAGGCACCTCTCTTCGTATACATAGACACACACACAAGTGTAAATACATGAGACACCTTGGCCCACAGCCATTGTGTTCAGATCCTGAGTTACAACCAGAAGGCATTTTTTTTTTTGAACTATTAAAACTTCTCAGCACTGACTATCAACATGTTGTGGAATTCAGGAGAAGTGAGGTCATTTGTGGAACCTGAGACGCAGCGCTGATGTTTATTCCTCCCTGAAGCATTCCTGTGAGAGGTGTGAAGCCTCGGCCAGCGCCTCAGGGAGGAGGTAATCTAGCATGTTAACGCCTCTGACACACACACTGAAACGTTTTTTAATAAATATGTCTTAGTGTTCGCTTACTTGTTTTTCTAAACCGATTTGTCGGTATTTATTACCAAGGTTTATACCACACACGCACACACACACACACACACACACACACACACACACACACACACACAGTTACGTATGTATGTACCGAGTCTAAGAAGGGTGAGTCTGAGAAGGGTGAGTCTAAGAAGGGTGAGTCTATGAAGGGTGAGTCTAAGAAGGGTGAGTCTATGAAGGGTGAGTCTAAGAAGGGTGAGTCTAAGAAGGGTGAGTCTAAGAAGGGTGAGTCTAAGAAGGGTGAGTCTAAGAAGGGTGAGTCTAAGAAGGGTGAGTCTAAGAAGGGTGAGTCTAAGAAGGGTGAGTCTAAGAAGGGTGAGTCTAAGAGGGGTGAGTCTAAGAAGGGTGAGTCTAAGAAGGGTGAGTCTACGAAGGGTAAGTCTAAGAAGGGTGAGCCTAAGAAGGGTGAGTCTAAGAAGGGTGAGCCTAAGAAGGGTGAGTCTAAGAAGGGTGAGCCTAAGAAGGGTGAGTCTAAGAAGGGTGAGTCTAAGAAGGTCGCTGCTGTCGTGGTTCGCCGTATAATCTGGTAGTCAAACCCTTTAGTTTTTTTCCATGCAGAACCCCTGAATTTTGTGGTGACATAATTGCACTCAACAGAATTTCCGTCTTCCAGGCGTCTTGCTTGATAATCCAGTGGGCGCCACTCTGTCACCTTAGAGGAATTTGAAAAATTCGCATGCCTGTCGAGTGGTTAGATTAAGAAAATTCACGTTTTATGTTTTCCAAGTCAGAGGTAAATGACTGGATGAATCAGTATGTGAAATTGCGAGATGAAGAACAAAAAGGCACAATACAGTGACTGAAACAATGCACAAATATGTTGGGTGAGAGGACACAAGTGGAACTAATGTGACATTTTATTGTGGCAACGCTTCGTCAACACACAGGAGACAACATTATTGCTGACAGTCAACACAGAGACAACATTATTGCTGATAGTTAACACACAGTAAATAACATTATTGATGACAGTCAACAAAGGGAAGAAAACATTACTGCTGTCAGTCAACACACAGAAGACAACATTATTGCTGACAGTCAACACTAAGGAGTAAACATTATTGCTGACAGTCAACACACAGCAGAAAACATTCATGAACATAAAAACATTTGGATGAAAATGAAGACATGTCACAAATGCTTTTTTTTCATATACATCAAAGCCACATATCTACTGTCTATATTACTGTCTTTGTCACTTAGTGTCACTGGCTTTCCAATATTCACCACTTACTATACCTTATTCTTACTATAACTGGTTTCCCTAAAACTCACAATATCACTATAGTGAGACCTCATTGAACTATGTCTAGTTTAAAGCCCTAACAGCTCCCTCCACTGCATTGGCCAGTGCCCCCATCCCGTACCTAGATAAGTGAACCCCATCACTGGCATACATGTCATTTCTGCCATAGAAGAGTTCCCAATTGTCTATGAATGTTACTGCATTTTCCTTAGGGTGTTTGTCCAGCCAGGACAATGAATGGACAACCCTTCATTTCCAATTCCTCCCCTCGGCAAAGTGCCACATATCACATGGTTCCCTCCCTTCTTCCTAATTATGTCTATCGCTGACCTATATCTCCTAATCAGGTCCTCACTCCTACGTCTGCCAACATCGTTGCCTCCAGCACTGAGACAAATAATAGTATTGCTCCCATTACCTCTCATGAAGTCGTCTAGATGGCTAACAATATCCTCCATCCCAGCCCCTGAAAAACACACCCTCTGCCTCCTCTTCATATCTCTAAAATAAAAGGCCCTATCCATGAACTTGACCTGACTGTCCCCAACTAAATCAATGTTCTTACCTTGACTGGCGGTGTGCATGGCGTTCTCGACGGTCTTTGGTGAGATGGCCGTCGCTGGGATGTCTTCACTGGCTGGCTTCGCTGAGTCGTTAACAGTGTTCCTTGTTGGAACTGTCTTCTGTGGAAGGTCTTGGATGGTCGATTCACATTCGTCTGCTAACAAGGAAAATGGGTTGCTGGTTTTCACAGCAGTCTCCTGGATTTTCTTCAGCTTCAGCTTCGTCCCTTCAGCTTCAGCTTCGTCCCTTCAGCTTCAGCTTCGTCCCTTCAGCTCCAACTAGCATCCATTCGTTGGTCCGATCATCGACGATGTTGTTCCGGGGATAATCCTTGCACATAGCTTTTGTCGTTGAATTTCTCTTCTTGCTTCCGTTAACTCTGCCTTAAGCTGGAGATATAGCTGCTCATCGTCGAAGGAAGTCATCATCACAATCTCAGGTAGCCGAGAACGGAGAGCACACTAGTCACGTCTTGACAAAGCAAGGTACAGGTCACCATTCCAGCAAGGTACAGGTCACCATACCAGCAAGGTACAGGTCCCCATTCCAGCAAGGTACAGGTCACCACTTATGAAGCCACTGTGTGGCGAAACGTTTCCTCAATAAAGATACCCAAGTGTTGTAAATGTGTCTAATTTATAAGAACATAAGACTGGAGGAACACTGCAGAAGGCCTACTGGCCCATACAAGGCAGGTCCATATCAAAACCACCATTACCTAAGAATTTATTCCCGTACTCACGACACCAATCAAACCCAGCCCCTCCCACTCATATATTTGTCCAATCTCTTTTTAAAGCCACCCAAGGTCCTAGCCTCTATCACAGTACTCGGAAGATTGTTCCACGCATCTACAACTCTGTTCGAAAACCAGTACTTGTCGGTTCTCTGAACCATTTATCTACTACCCTGAACCATCACACTGCAGAAGCAGGTGTACCTTGAACCTTTACACTGCACCAGCAGGTGTACCTTGAACCTTTACACTGCACCAGCAGGTATACCTTGAACCGCCACACTGCACCAGCAGGTATACCTTGAACCACAACACTGCACCAGCAGGTGTACCTTTAACCACCACACTGCACCAGCAGGTGTACCTTGAACATCCACACTGCACCAGCAGGTGTACCTTGAACCTTTACACTGCACCAGCAGGTATACCTTGAACCACAACACTGCACCAGCAGGTGTACCTTGAACCACCACACTGCACCAGCAGGTGTACCTTGAACCACCACACTGCACCAGCAGGTGTACCTTAAACCACCACACTGCACCAGCAGGTGTGCCTTGAACCACCACACTGCACCAGCAGGTGTACCTTGAACCACCACACTGCACCAGCAGGTGTGCCTTGATCCACCACACTGCACCAGCAGGTGTGCCTTGAACCACCACACTTCACCAGCAGGTGTGCCTTGAACCACCACACTGCACCAGCAGGTGTGCCTTGAACCACCACACTGCACCAGCAGGTGTACCTTGAACCACCACACTTCACCAGCAGGTGTGCCTTGAACCACCACACTTCACCAGCAGGTGTGCCTTGACCACCACACTTCACCAGCAGGTGTGCTTGAACCACCACACTTCACCAGCAGGTGTGCCTTGAACCACCACACTTCACCAGCAGGTGTGCCTTGAACCACCACACTTCACCAGCAGGTGTGCCTTGAACCACCACACTTCACCAGCAGGTGTGCCTTGAACCACCACACTTCACCAGCAGGTGTGCCTTGAACCACCACACTTCACCAGCAGGTGTGCCTTGAACCACCACACTTCACCAGCAGGTGTGCCTTGAACCACCACACTTCACCAGCAGGTGTGCCTTGAACCACCACACTTCACCAGCAGGTGTGCCTTGAACAACCACACTTCACCAGCAGGTGTGCCTTGAACAACCACAATGTTTAATTTGAAAACTTTTGAAGATAAATAGTATACTAAGGAGCAGGTAAAAAGCATGCTAGGCGAAAAAGAGACGGGTGGAATGAGGAAAGTGGTGGAGGCCTAGACGGTAGAATGACGGAGGTGGTGGAGGCCTAGGCGGGTGGAATGAGGAAGGTAGTGGAGGGCAGGTTGAGCCATCTTCCATTCCTCGTTACTCCCTGATGTAATCTTGAGTCGAGGCTATTGTTGATGAAGTCAGGGGTGACGCTGATTAAAGCGAACCAGCACCCCGTCACACCTGCATTTATCACTGGCTTTCAAGTGTGCCGGTCGGCGGCGGTGTTAGTGGCGACGGTGGTGGTGGTGTGATGGCGGAGTGGCGGTGCTAGTGGCGACTGGTGGCGGTAGAGGCGGTGTCGGCGATACCTCTAAGTTTAAAGACACTTAGAAGAATAATTTCCAGTTATTGCGCGGAATTCAATTCCAAGTTTGCTATGTTTGAACATTGGCAAATTTGCATCTACAAAGCTAAAACTTAGAAGGGTTTCCATTCTGTTCAAAAGATGCATCAGCCATTAAATATGGAGGCAGTAATATTCTGGGCTCTTGGATTTTTTATTTTATTTTTTTGTAACTTAACCAAACCTAATGTAACACAGCCTATCCCATTCTAACTAACCATAACCTAAATCAGAAGTAATTTTCGGTTTGTTTACGTCGGACTGGACTAGGTTAGATTACTAAAAAAAAAAAAAAAAATTCCTCCCATTTGCACAAATCTATTAAATACTTGAGACTACATAAAAACCTCAAAGAATTACATATAATATTGAATTTATTATTTCCACAACTTTTGTAATATTAATTTTTGCTGCAAATATTACGTCATTATATTGTTACTGCTATCAATATTAATAGCTGTAATTATTAGTATTAATAATTATAATTAAAAAGCTTTGATTCGCTTTAAATTATTGTTCATAAGCTGAACATTAACTGAACTTTTCAACGATTACTATGACTAGACGTAATCCCAGGAAATTAATAAAAGTAATAATGAATTATTTACAATTTGGATTTATATTTTTTTTTATTAACACATCGGCCGATTCCCACCAAGGCAGGGTGGCCCGAAAAAGAAAAACTTTCATCATCATTCACTCCATCACTGTCTTGCCAGAAGGGTGCTTTACACTACAGTTATAAAACTGCAACATTAACACCCCTCCTTCAGAGTGCCGGCACTGTACTTCCCATCTCCAGAACTCAAGTCCGGCCTGCCGGTTTCCCTGAATCCCTTCATAAATGTTACTTTGCTCACACTCCAACAGCACGTCAAGTATTAAAAACCATATGCCTCCATTCACTCCTATCAAATACGCTCACACATGCTTGCTGGAAGTCCAAGCCCCTCGCACACAAAACTTCCTTTACCCCCTCCCTCCAACATTTCCTAGGCCGACCCCTACCCCGCCTTCCCTCCACTACAGATTTATACACTCTCGAAGTCACTCTGTCTCGTTCCATTCTCTCTACATGTCCAAACCACCTCAACAACCCCTCCTCAGCTCTCTGGACAATCGTTTTGGTAATCCCGCACCTCCTCCTAATTTCCAAACTCCGAATTCTCTGCATTATATTCACACCACACATTGACCTCAGACATGACATCTCCACTGCCTCCAGCCTTCTCCTCGTTGCAACATTCATCACCCATGCTTCACACCCATATAAGAGCGTTGGTATAACTATACTCTCATACATTCCCTCTTTACTTCCATGGACAAGGTTCTTTGTCTCCACAGACTCCGAAGTGCTCCACTCACCCTTTTCCCCTCATCAATTCTATGATTCACCTCATCCTTCATAGACCCATCCGCCGACATGTCCACTCCCAAATATCTGAATACATTCACCTCCTCCATACTCTCTCCCTCCAATCTGATATCCAATTTTTCGTCACCTATTCTTTTTGTTATCCTCATCACCTTACTCTTTCCTATATTCACTTTCAATTTTCTTCTTTTACACACCCTACCAAATTCATCCACCAACCTCTGCAGCTTCTCTTCAGAATCTCCCAAAAGCACAGTGTCATCAGCAAAAGCAACTGTGACAACTCCCACTTTGTATTTGCTTTTATCTTTTAGCCCAACACCTCTTGCCAAGACCCTCGCATTCACTTCTCTTACAACCCCATCTATAAATATATTGAACAACCACGGTGACATCACACATCCTTGTCTAAGGCCCACTTTTACTGGGAAATAGTCCCCTTCCCTCCTACACACTCTAACCTGAGCCTCACTATCCTCATAAAAACTCTTCACTGCTTTCAGTAACCTTCCTCCTATTCCATACACCTGCAACATCTGCCACATTGCCCCCCTATCTACCCTATCATACGCCTTTTCCAAATCCATAAATGCCACAAAAACATCTTTACCCTTATCCAAATACTGTTCACCTATATGTTTCACTGTAAACACTTGGTCTACACACCCCCTACCTTTCCTAAAGCCCCCTTGTTCATCTGCTATCCTGCTTTCTGTTTTACTCTTAATTCTTTCAATAATAACTCTACCATACACTTTACCAGGTACACTCAACAGACTTATTCCCCTATAATTTTTGCACTCTCTTTTGTCCCCTTTGCCTTTATACAAAGGAACAATACACGCTCTCTGCCAATCCCTAGGTACCTTACCCTCTTCCATACATTTATTAAATAATAGCACCAGCCACTCCAAAATTATATCCCCACCTGCTTTTAACATTTCTATCTTTATCCCATCAATCCCAGCTGCCTTACCCCCTTTCATTCTACCCACTGCCTCACGAACTTCCCTACACCCACAACTGGCTCTTCCACACTCCTACAAGATGTTATTCCTCCTTGCCCTACACACGAAATCACAGCTTCCCTGTCTTCATCAACATTTAACAAATCCTCAAAATATTCTCTCCATCTTCCCGATACCTCTAACTCTCCATTTAATAACTCTCCTCTCCTATTTTTAACTGTCAAATCCATTTGTTCTCTAGGCTTCCTCAACTTATTAATCTCATTCCAAAACTTTTTCTTATTTTCAACAAAATTTGCTGATAACATCTCACCCACTCTCTCATCTGCTCTCTTTTTACATTGCTTCACCACTCTTTTAACCTCTCTTTTTTTCTCCATATACTCTTCCCTCCTTGCATCACTTCTACTTTGTAAAAACCTCTCATATGCTAACTTTTTCTCCCTTACTACTCTCTTTACATCATCATTCCACCAATCGCTCCTCTTCCCTCCGCACCCACTCGCCTGTAACCACAAACTTCTGCTGAACACTCTAACACTACATTTTTAAATCTACCCCATACATTTTCGACCCCATTGCCTACACTCTCACTAGCCCATCTATCCTCCAATAGTTGTTTATATCTTACCCTAACTGCCTCCTCTTTTAGTTTATAAACCTTCACCTCTCTTTACTTACTGATTCTATTTTCCTTGTATCCCATCTACCTTTTACTCCCACTGTAGCTATAACTAAAACGTGATCTGATATATCTGTAGCCCCTCTATAAACATGTACATCCTGAAGTCTACTCAACAGTCTTTTATCTACCAATACATAGTCCAACAAACTACTGTCATTACGCCCTACATCATATCTTGTATACTTATTTATCCTCTTTTCTTAAAATATGTATTACCTATAACTAAACCCCTTTCTATACAAAGTTCAATCAAAGGGCTCCCATTATCATTTACACCTGGCACCCCAAACTTACCTACTACACCCTCTCTGCATGTTTCTCCCACTTTAGCATTTAGGTCCCCTACCACAATTACTCTCTCATTTGGTTCAAAAGTTCCTATACATTCGCTTAACATCTCCCAAAATCTCTCTCTCTCCTCTACACTCCTCTCTTCTCCAGGTGCATACACGCTTATTATGACCCACTTTTCGCATCCGACCCTTATTTTAATCCACATAATCCTTGAATTTACACATTTATATTCCCTCTTTTCCTTCCATAAATGATCCTTCAACATTATTGCTACCCCTTCCTTAGCTCTAACTCTCTCAGATACTCCTGACTTAATCCCATTTATTTCTCCCCACTGAAACTCGCCTACCCCCTTCAGCTTTGTTTCGCTTAGGGCCAGGACATCCAACTTCTTTTCATTCATAACATCGGCAATCATCTCTTTCTTATCATCCGCACTACATCCACGCACATTCAGACAACCCAATTTTATAAAGTTTTTCTTCTTCTCGTTTTTAGTAGATTTGTACAGGAGAAGGGGTTACTAGCCCATTGCTCCCGGCATCTTAGTCGCCTCATACGACACGCATGGCTTACGGAGGAAAGATTCTTTTCCACTTCCCCATGGACAATAGAGAAAATAAAAAGAACAAGAGCTATTAAGAAAAAGAAGAAAAACCTAGATGTGTGTATGTATATATATGCATGTGTATGCCAGTGTAGTGTGACCTAAAGTGTAAGTAGAAATAGCTAGATATACCTGTTATCCAGCGTGTTTATGAGACAGAAAAAAGACACCAGCAATCCTACCATCATGTAAAACAGTTTCAGGTTTCTGTTTCACAGTCACCTGGCAGGACGGTAGTACCTCCCTGGGTGGTTGCTGTCTACCAACCTAGTAGACAGACAAAATATACGATGTATAGATTTATAAACATATACAGATTGAGACAAACAAATATATACATATACACACATCCAGAAAGCACTTTTGCTCTAATTAAATGTTTTTTTTTACCTAAAAGAACTTCATTTTAATGGAAAAATAAAATTTATTGAAAGTTCTAGATAAACCTCAAAAAGGATGAAAAACCTTCATATTCCGATATATAATTTTTTTTCCATTCAAAGGTAGACACAACATGCGCACTGTCATGCCCATGAGTACAGTAAGTCTCCACTTTACGTCGTCGACAGGTTCATGGAAACTGTGACTAAGTACAACGACGTATAACGAAACCACTCCCCTCTGTCCATCGTCAAGCCTCTTTAAAACTTCTAGTTTTGTTTCTAATGTCCCACATCTCTGTGTTTTTTTGTGACCACAGACATCAGGGGTGCACAGTGCACCTTTAGCACTCATTGCAGCAGGGTTAAACCAAGGAATAAATGTTTGCAAAATGAAAATTGTAAGAAGCACCTCCTACCACCACGCAGTTCAACGACAATGACAAATATGGCGGCTCTCTGAGGGCTTTCGTACCGCGAGTCATGGTACGTGGCGAGGTGTCAGAGTGGGCGCCTGTAACGAGCGGGGTTCCACAGGGGTCAGTCCTAGGACCGGTGCTGTTTCTGGTATTTGTGAACGACATGACGGAAGGAATGGACTCCGAAGTGTCCCTGTTTGCAGATGATGTGAAGTTGATGAGAAGAATTCAATCGGATGAGGACCAGGCAGAACTACTACAAAAGAATCTGGACAGGCTGCAGGCCTGGTCCAGCAACTGGCTCCTGGAGTTCAACCCCACCAAGTGCAAAGTCATGAAGTTTGGGGAAGGGCAAAGAAGACCACAGACGGAGTACAGTCTAGGGGGCCAGAGATTACATACCTCACTCAAGGAAAAGGATCTTGGGGTGAGTATAACACCAGGCACATCTCCTGAGGCGCACATCAACCAAATAACTGCTGTAGCATAAAGGCGCCTAGCAAACCTAAAAACAGCATTCCGACATCTTAATGAGGAATCGTTCAGGACAATGTACACGGTGTACGTTATGCCCATATTGGAGTATGCAGCACCAGTTTGGAACCCACAACTTGCTAAGCATGTAAGGAACTAGAGAAGGTGCAAAAGTTTGCAACAAGACTAGTCCCGGAGCTAAGGGGTATGTCCTACGAGAAGAGGTTAAGGGAAATCGACCTGACGACACTGGAAGACAGGAGAGATAGGGGGGATATGATAACAACATATAAAATACTGAGAGGAATCGACAAGGTGGACAGAGACAGGATGTTAAAGAGATGGGACACAGCAACAAGGGGTCACAATTGGAAGTTGAAGACTCAGATGAATCACAGGGATGTTAGGAAATATTTCTTCAGTCACAGAGTTGTCAGGAAGTGGAATAGTCTGGGAAGGAATGTAGTGGAGGCAGGATCCATACATAGCTTTAAGAAGAGGTATGATAAAGCTCATGGAGCAGGAAGAGTGACCTAGTAGCGACTAGTGAAGTGGTGGGGCCAGGAGCTGTGCCTCGACCCCTTCAACCACAACTAGGTGAGTACATACCACAATAGGTGAGTACTGTATATGTTTATCAAACGTACACACGCTTACAAAAACTTTATCATCACTAGAGATTGCATGTATTTAAAAAAAAAATATCTTGATAATCTTATATTAAATATTATTTTTAATCTAGAAATAATAATTTCATTATTATTATTTTTTCTTTTTTTCTTCTTTTTTTTTTAGCACACTGGCTGTCTCTCAACGAGACAGGGTGACCCAAAAAAAAAGAAACATTTTCACCATCATTCACACTATCACTCTCTTGCCAGAGGCAAATATCCCAACCCTCTCCTTTAGAGTGCAGGCATTGTACTTCCCATCTCCAGGACTAACCGGCTAACCGGTTTCCTTGAATCCCTTTACAAAATATTATTATTAATATTATTATAATAATTATTATTATTATTATTATGATTATTATTATTATTAGTATTAGTATTTATTTTCACGGGGAAGCGCTAAATCCGTTAGGATTATACAGAGTCTGAGGAATGGGAGGTAATCAGGGTTAAACACAGCAGGGAAGGATAGCTTTAACTTCCTAAATCAAGAGCCCTTCACGAGCATCAAGGCACTCGCTCTTACCTTTTCAGTGGGGTCTCTATTTCTCGCCCTGAATGTAGGATGCTGAAAAAAAAACGTGCGTGAGAGATTTGCGGATCAATGGAGGGAGTGATGCTGCAGGCAGTGTTCTGTTAAACTGATGCTGTGCTGTCGTCCTCAGGCTGCACTTTACGTAAGTTGCAGCTAAAATGAAAATATGGAGGCTCTCCTCTATAGCCTTTCCTCGGCACACATCCTGGTCAATATCGCCGCTGAAGAGACGACATCTTTTTGAAGAAGCTTTTGATAAATGAGACACAGTTGCAACACTTTGGTATCTTTATGGTCGGAACGTTTCATCTTCGCAGCAGGCTTCTTCAGTCGAAATACAGGCGGTTATAAAGCTGGAGACAATAGAAGTGGAGAGGTAATATTGAGGTGATCAGTCCCTCAGCTTAAAGCAGAGACATGAGGCCAGAGACTTGTATACTGCGGCACAAGTGAAGTGAAGATGGACACGACGTCACCAGTCTTATTAATCAACTTGCTGGTGTTCTTTGTCAGTTATAATCAGTACAAGCTTTATTTGTTGTTCTTCCTGAGTATTGTCGGCAGCACGCCATTTACATCTAGGGAAATATCACTACTCTAGTGTTGACATAACTCACATTCATCAGAGAACATGACTTCTGGTCCTTTAGATTATGTTCAAATACGTCTAATGGATGTCTGAAAATCGGCAATGTGTAATGGGAGAGAAATAAGAGGATAACATACGTTGCATCTCTGAGGTTTAACAATGGTCCACACAAAAATGATTACAGCTTCTGTAGAACAAGTATCATCCATCTCTAGGGAACTCAATATTGGTATTCAGAAGGAATGCTATATAATACAGAAACCGAAGTTCAAGAAGACAAAAATAGAATGTTGGTTTGTGTCATAGATCAGGTCATCATCGCTACATTGGTCCACCATCCACAGAGTTGAGACTCGCGAAGTGCAAATGTCTACAAAATCAAACCCTCTCAGTTCCCTCCTCTATAAGTAATGTAACTGATAACTACAAAACTATTATTGAGGCAGCTACAGTTCTCCCTAAATGACCATCATCTGACTCGTAATAACCAACCAATCCATCAAGGGAAGGCTGATCGAAGGGGCTGTAATTATTTTACCGATGTAGTTTTTACGCCCCTTGTTAATTTTAATCCAACCTGACCTAACATTATGTTCAGTATCGCCTTTGAATCTGTTCCAACTTGTTTCAAATTAGGTCAGGGGTGTATAGCATACTACTGGGAGGAAAACTGAGAGTCTCCATAAACCGTGCAGCATACATGGCCCTTTAGCAACAATGCCAGCTACAGTTTTTTCATTATCAATCAGCTGCATTACAGCCAGATGATGGTGAATAGTATTCATTACCAACAAGTTGGTGAATAAGATAACCTGGGCAACACTTAGCAATAAAGATACTTAAGTGTAGAACATGTGACTGAAGAGGCACGTAAGTTCCCAGTCTTCTAATAACATATTTATTTTTCCACTATAATCTACCTTGTCCATAATTACTATCGCATTTGCTTTGTCTGTTTCATAAAGTGAAGTCCAGGATCTTTCTTTAATTCATGGTATAAGTTAACAAATCTTGTGTTGTAGAGGTCTGAGCACAGCTCAGACCTCTACAACACAAGGTATTACTGGGTAGTAGTTGACTCTGTAGTTACCATTTAGTCCACGGGGTCGAGGTCTGGTAGTATCGTGGTTGTCCTCAGGATGAACCTAGTTGTGTTGTTAAGAATCTTTGCTGTAATCGTGTTGTCCTTATTTGCATATAAAGAGATTCTCAAATATGGTGTGTAACGACCAGCTGGTGGTGTTGGGGAAGAGACGGGGAGGTGGGGAGAATAAGTAGAGAGGACCGGGAATAATAGAGGGAGGGAGGTAAAAAGAGGCGTGATGTGTAGGAATAACGGTTATGAAGAGAGGCAGAAAAGGGAGAAGGGGAAGTCACGGGAATGCTTTTACAGATGAGTTGGATGAGAGGAAAGGAGAAGAATGAGAAAGAAGGAAAGGGGGTGTGGTGGAAAGGGGAGGGATGATGTGATAAAGAGATAAGAAAGGTTTGGAGAGAGAGAGAGAGATTGTGTGGGCAAGATAAATAGGAATATGTCACACGGTGAATAGAAGGGACGTGAGAGAGAGACAGACAGAGACAGAGACAGACAGAGGCAGAGGCAGAGACAGACAGAGAAGGGGGCGAGCAAACAATGAAGAGAGTGCTGATGAATTGTAGAGAATGTGTAGGGTTGATAAAGGGAAAAAACTGAAATAAAAAATAAATCAAAGAAGAATTTTTAATACATATATATAAATCGTCTGTTTATAAAAATTTCTTGACAGTGTTGCCACACACATCTACTCACAGTGTTGCCACACACGTCTACTCATAGTGTTGCCACACACATCTACTCACAGTGTTGCCACACACGTCTACTCATAGTGTTGCCATACACGTTTACTCAGTGTTGCCACACACGTCTTATCACAGTGTTGCCACACACGTCTCAGAAATGTTGCCACGCACGCCTTCTCACAGTGTTGCCACACACGTCTCACAGTGTTGCCACACACGTCTCACAGTGTTGCCACACATGTGAACCTCTCAATAAATCCCCCAACTAGTCAACACTAACAGACCAGAACAATTAATTCCGCAGTTTTACTTCTGAGTAACTTTCCCTTCCTCTCTCTCTCTCTCTTTTCTCTATGTCTCTCTTCCTCTTTCTCTCTCTCTTCCTCTGTCTCTGTCTGTTCGTCTGTCTGTCTGTCTCTTCCTCAATCTCTTCTTTGCCATTCCAACTCTTCAAAGGAACTGGAACTACTCTCTGTCTCAGTCCTTGGATCAAATCATATTACCCGGCATTCCCCAGGCGCCATGGGACCCCTACGGGTTTATTAACTCCCCCTAATTAAAACAATACCAGTTAATTATAAAGACAAAATATGCTATGTCTCAGTAAAGACAACAGAGTCTTGAAGCTTTTCTTAAAAAAGATTCTCTGTCATAACAGATAATCTTTACACAGAGCGACTGGACTGAGTCGGTAGTGCAAGTTACAAACAGAGGATCGAGCCTCCATCACTCTTATGCACAATAAATCTTATGCAATATGAGTAACGAATCAGTACGATATATATATATATATATATATATATATATATATATATATATATATATATATATATATATATATATATATATATATATATATATCTTTCTTTCAACACGTCGGCCGTTTCCCACCGAGGCAGAGTGGCCCACCGAGGTAGAGTGGCCCACCGAGGCAGGGTGGCCCACCGAGGCAGGGTGGTCCACCGAGGCAGGGTGGCCCACCGAGGCAGGGTGGCCCACCGAGGCAGAGTGGCCCACCGAGGCAGAGTGGCCCACCGAGGCAGGGTGGCGCACCGAGGCAGGGTGGCCCAAAAGAAAAAACGAAAGTTTTTCCTTTTACATTTAGTAATATATACAGAAGGGGTTACTAGCCCCTTGCTCCCGGCATTTTAGTCGCCCCTTATGACACACATGGCTTACGGAGGAAGAATTCTGTTCCACTTCCCCTGAAGGCTGTCTGTACTAGACTAAGTCAGAGAGCATCGTAGGCGCCCCCAACTTCGCCCGACTCACTAGCGATGTATCACCTTATCCAAGTTCCTCGCTCGAGCAAGTTAGCCGTGGCGAACTGAGGCAAATCACGATAAACAAGACCCAGAGAAGGTAATAGCATGTGTGTGTGTGTGTGTGTGTGTGTGTGTGTGTGTGTGGTGATATAACCTGGATGCTGTAAAGAGTCTTGGGAGCACAGGCAGAGTTCTGGGCCAGGAACACGTTGAAGGACACACTCGTCAGGTTCAAGGGCTTTAAAGAGTCGTCTTTGGCAAGAGAGAAAAGAATACACGTCTTAAAGAAAATGAAACACTATGGAAGTGATACCTGCCACAGGGAAAGTGTCATGTGACAAAAGTGCCATGTGACATAAGTGCCTTGTGACACTAGAGTTTAAATTCCTGGAGGCATAAAGATATATATATATATATATATATATATATATATATATATATATATATATATATATATATATATATATATATATATATATATATGCGAACGTGTCTATTTTCTAAAAATCCAGTTGGGAAATGTTCTATAAATATAAATGAGCATGAAGATAGATCTAAAAATTATCACTTTCTCTTTTCTATTTTTTCTTTAACTACCAATCAGAACTTTTGGTGGGAGTCGGAGTCAGAGTTTGGGTCAAAGGGCGAGAGAAGGAAATTGTTGAGGAATGCTCTCACAAGTTTTTCTCGTCGGCCAGCTTAAGAGTGGACGACTGTTCGTGCGAGTTGTGCGACGTGGATCCTCTCTGACTGATTGTAGTTCGTGAGAGTTGTGTGACTAGTAGCTAAAGTGGATCCTCTCTGACTGATCGTAGTTCGTGCGAGTTGGTTAGACTGGTCGCTGAATAAGAGGACTTGGTGACTGCTGGTCTTTCATGTGAGTTGGTTGACTGGTGACGGTGGAGAAGAGATAGTCAATCAACGTCAAGCACATGATAGACCTGGTTGATTGTTAGTTGTACGGGAAAACTAGTCAATCGACTGGCTCACTGAAATGGAGAGCTGGTCGATACATTAGTGGATACAAGGTACAGTTTTACAAGAGACTGGTGACTGTATGGGAGAAGTTGTCGATAGACAGCTGACTATATGGAAAAGTTGGTCGGCCGGCGGCATCCCAAGGCTGAGGGACTGATTACCTCAAACTACTATTACTACTACTGTTTCCAGTGTTGTATTCACTTGTATTCGACTGAAAAAAACGTCGTTCCATCCCCAGCAAGTGCGAGAGTTGCGAGCAGATGATTGCCATTGACTGACAGCTGGTCATTAGAGACGGTTGACGGTACATGCTTTCTTTGCAGCGTAATCTCAACAATACTTTTTACTTTATTACTTTAGAAATTTCTAAGTATTTGCCTTAGAGAAGAATCTACCGGCAAAAATTTCAGTGCTGCATCTCTTTTATAGTTAATGTGGGAAATCATTAGGTAAGTCTGATGTGCTGATATTATACCTGGCGTCTGTTATTGTTGCTTTAGTAAGTAATTAGTATCCCAGGTGTGGACATATTATGTCAGGGGGTCTATAATAGTAGTTTTAGAAAGTAATTAGGTATCCCTGATAGGAATCCATTATGACAGGGATCAGGGATCCGTAATAGTTAATTAATAAACAATTAGATATAACTAATGGAGACCTGTTATGGAAGTAGTCTGCAATAGTGGGTTTAAAAGTAGGTATCCCTGGTGTAAACAAGTTGTGATATGGACCCCTAATAGTTGCTTTATAAAGTAGTTAGGCAGACCTGATGGAACAGATCAATGGGGTCTGGTTCTGTCCACACGGTCCTGCTCGAAGGATTGCCTCATTGCATCTGGTTCTATACATTACTAATAGTCGTAACATACTTGAGAAAACATGACTTTCAAAGATATTTTTATCCGTCGTAATACATAACCTTCAGAGCAGAGGGGAATATTTATTTATATCTACGAAATTCCAAGAACTGCTGTTGGTATAAGATCTTAGCATCAAGTTTCCGAGGTTATAAAATTTTAAGTTTTTAAGATTGCAACATTAGGCTTCCTTGCAAGCTTCAAACTTTACGACTCAAGTTCTACCGTTTTACTGTGAAATAATTTCCCAAAACAGAATGTTCGTAATCGTCAACAACGGTGAACAGAAATACGAATTAACCGCTACTGGTTCTGTAACACTGAAATGTTTCAATCTTCACTGAGGTGCAGTCAGCAACAGCCTGGCTGTTCTGAGACGGCCGGAGGATCGAACCTTCAACAACCGTTGCACTTAAATAATGAAAGTTCACTGACTTATTGCTGAAGTATTACAGTGTGGCTCTAAAGGAAAAAAAAATACTCCATATATTGAAAGAATTTGAGGAGGTTTTTGAATAACAAAGACACAAAAGCAATTTGGATACTTTTGTCTATGCTATGCTATTTGTTGGTATTTAGTTCCTTTTACGTCAATGATTTATTGGTTATATCTGATGTTCATAAATTCAATTTAAATGTTAATAGCGATGATTCAATTAATTGCCTTGCCCAACAAAGGTTTCAGTTCATGTCTAAAAACGTGTTGCTAACTAATTTTAGTTACGCTGAATTCAAATTTGAACTTAGTTTTGCCCCAACACGTTTCTTTGAAATAAAACCCCATGGTGAACGAGTTCACCATGACATAGTCATGACCATGACACAGCCATGACCATGACACAGCCATGACCATGACATAGCCATGACCATGACACAGCCATGACCATGACACAGCCATGACCATGACACAGCTATGACTATGACACAGCCATGACCATGACACAGCCATGACCATGACACAGCCATGACCATGACACAGCCATGCCAGCCGCCATGCCCGCACAGCCATGACCATGACACAGCTATGACCATGACACAGCCATGACCATGACACAGCCATGACCATGACACAGCCATGACCATGACACAGCCATGACCATGACACAGCCATCATAACGACGAGATATCAAGGAAACCTGACGATTAGTTTGATGGTCGACTACTGCTGGACGCTGGTGCAGGACACCCATACTGAACACAAACGAAAAAGTCTAAAAATTGTGGTAGTATATAAATATGTTTGTGTAACTATATGGACATATATATATATATATAATATATATATATATATATATATATATATATATATATATATATATATATATATATATATATATATATATATATATAAATGTATATTATTTTTTGTCATTGCATGTACCATACTTAAAATCTATGAATAATATAATACCTATGATTGTTAGGTAACATACAGTATATCATGTGGTTATTCAACCTTTAATTACTGAAATATTGATCATAAGATTTTACAAAAACCTTACGTGATAGAGACTAAATAAGCCCAGCTTCGTGATCAGGTTATCAAAATTAATTTAATCAACCAATCTGGTTTCTGAACTAGATAAAAAGTTAAATTTTGTTGGCTGGTGTTATTGTGTATTCCCGAAGGGAGACCTTAAAGTGGATGCATAAATTGTTTTCTTTTCTTTTTCTACTTCCTACTTCTCGATTTTATCTCGCTCATAACTCGAGAATGTGTCATCCAATCGGCTTCAAATTTTCAACGCTTGTGTTTGGTAGCGATGACCAGATTCTAGGAAAAATTGGCATGTGCAGGTACCCTATGCCCAAAATTACTGAACCCACTCCAAGCATCCTGTAATGGCTGAGATAACCACCAAAAGCCTCAGTGACGGAGCTTCAAAAAAGTTGCCTCATAATTCGACGACTGTGAAGAGCGAAAATGAGTGAAATTTTGATTTCCGTTTAATCATCTCTCCCAAATTGCATGCGTCTGCCTATTTTGAATGGTTTCAGTATTTAATGGCTGATGCATCAATACTCATTCAAGGTGATGAGATTAAGATGACGTTTATGACATGAAAGATTGAACGTAAGACTGGAATGATGTAAGGAGGAAGTAAATATGTTAAGGTACTTGTGAGTGGCTGTATGGACAGATTAGAATAATAATGATGATGATGATAATAATAATAATAGTATTAATAATAATAATAATAATAATAATAATAATAATAATAATAATAATAATAATAATAATAATAATAATACTAATACTAATAATAATAATAATAATAATACTAATACTAATAATAATAATAGCAATAATAATAAAAATAATAATAACAACAACAACAATAATAATAATAATAATAATAATAATAATAATAATAATAATAATAATAATAATAATAATAATAATAATAATAATAATAATAGTAATAATAATAAATCTTTATTTCTAAAAAGTACATTATACAACTGTTACAGGATTAGTTGACATAAGTGTCATTATTTATAGAGTATGCCTCAGGTGGGCTGAAGAGTCTGTGGAAATTTTGTCAATAGATGTAAAAAGAGTAAAGCATCAGAGAAGAGCGGTTTACTATTTTTTCCATGGGTGTGAGACATGGCATTTTCAATACTGCAGTGAGGAGGAAGAGGAGGAGAAAGAGGAGGAGAGGAGGCTGATGAGAGTGGAAATGTGTTCCGAGGTCAGTATGCAACACAAATATTATACAGAGATTAAGTAGGGGATAAATTAACTTGTTGGTATGAAAGGTACAATTTAAGAGCCAGAGGAGAGGATTCTGAGATTGTTAATAAATTTAGGCACGGTGAGGAGAAATAGGTTGTTCAATCGTGCAGATTATGTTGATAGCTCAGTTAATTCTGACAGTGAGAGGGAGAGAGGTGCTGTTATCATAAACCAGTCTGATGGTACTATAATGCAGAGGAGTAATGGAATTAATAACTGGGTTTCAAACTTGCCGTACCTGTTGTTCTCAAGCTTGTGGAAACTAAGACCTCAGACAGTGTAATTGTAACTGACTCTTTCCTCATTACTTGCTCTAAACAGCCCGAGACCTGAATGTGTCTTGCTTGTGTATGAAGCTGGGAAAAGATATACACAAATTATTTAGAGTTGGATTACAGTTAACTTTTGTAGATTCCCTCTCACCTTGTACTCCAGGAGCATTACAAAGTTGATGAATTAGCTGAATGAGCATTACAAAGTTGATGAATTAGCTGAATGAGCATTAAATATAGAGAATGTCGAGTATAATTATTTTTCAAACAGAAGTTTAAGAACAATACAGATAGGAACCAGCAGATTAATTGTACATCATAACGAAATGCGTCATGTTAAACATATTTATAGACAAAGTGACTGGGTCAGTAGAGTGCCAGGTGATGTTACCGCTACATCAAGACAAGGCTCTAAGTGTCTCTGGTAATATGGTTTGTATAAAGATGACGGTAATATACAATTTACAGTGTGTGGACAGAGACAGGGGGCATTCACTGGAACACTTTATCATAGAATGTCTAAACATCCAACCTTTCAGAGACACCGCAGTGCAAACATGTCAAAACATTTCATCGTATTTATCTGAAAAATTAAGTGTGAATCTACATTTTACATCTACTAGATAAATGAAATGATTTTATAAATGAGACTGCAACTCAGTTATGACCAATGTCGATCAGTGGTAAAACAAAAAAACAAAAAACAAACAAAAAAAAAAAAAACTTATTTGATGTTGAATTCCACATTACAATGTGTACATTAGTAATATGAAGTAACTGTAATATCTGAAATGGCCAATATTTTTTATTTAGTGATGCAACAATGGCTAGAGGGGTCTTTTTGTGTGCTCCCACTCACAGGATGAGCTGTGAGCGAGCGAAAAACTATCCCCCTAGGCGGCACAACTCAACTAGACTGCTCAAGAGTGTATAAATCTTGTGTTGAATGGAAGGCGTAGGCGAGATCACCTCCAGGGTTGACAGGAGGTTATTAAGGAGGTTTCTGAGAGGTGAGGACATTAGCATCACGCAGGCAAGTGGTGTGTCGAGTGAGAAACAAGTGATTTACGGGATACCATGTGCTGATGGAGCGTAAGCAAGGTGACATCTGTGAAGGGATTCAGGGTAAAGTGGTTAGCGGAACTTGCCTTCTTGAGGTGGGAGGTACAGAGGGAGGGATTGCAGCAGTTTTCTGGGTCATTTGCATGTGATGTTTGTATACTTGGAAAGACAGTTATTGACTGATTGATGGTGAATGATATCTTTTTTGAGCCCCCTACCTTGTTGAGAAACAGTCTATTTGTCACCTGAACCTTCAAAAGCGACTTAACCGTATTTTCCGTAAAATAAGGCGTAACGTTAGTAAACAACTGCTAAAGCGTAACACAAAGCCTACCCTTAACCCTGACTTTGAGTATATAAGGCGCCTTATATGCCGGAAAATACTGTACCTTTCAAGCATAACGCTAAGATATCCATTGACTTATGCAAAAATCACTTCGTAATAATATGTTTAGAATGACCGACAATATGTTAGTTAAACAGGACATATGTGCAACTAATGAGTCATTTTTTTCTCTCTCCAGCTTGACAATGCTCCTGGAGAGCGAAACGTTGCTTCTAGAAACCATTTCATTAGTTGCACATACTTCCTTTTACCAAGAATTACAACATTGAAAATTTGGAGCTGACACAAAATTTGACTCTACAATCCTCTTCTTTATGTAATTATTATATATAATGAGTAAATTTCAAAATTTATATAGAGGGTTGCATACACGTCTTTATTAAAGATTTATATAGAGGAGTGCATACACGCCTTTTTTAAAGATTTATTTAGAGGGTTGCATACACGCCTTTATTAAAAATTCTACCTATTTCTTCGTGTACTTTCCCAGACACGGCTTGCAGGGAGGAAAGTACACGCCTCTCTCTCGAAAATGTCCTTAGTTATGGTTACTACTCTGTTGGTGTGATTATATATCAGTAAGCTACATCAATACCTGTAAAACCTGGAAGGCACACGCACGCATACTAAGCAATGGGGAACATAGACGATTCTATAAATATTGTCACCTGTTGATTATGACATGTGAGGTAGTAATTAGAACATCAAGGTTAAGACCATTACCTTCTATTTCTCATTGTATTTGAATTTATTGGAAGGATATTGAAATGCTGCTTTTGATACGAACATTTGCGAGTTTCTCAGCCCATTGGTTTCAAACCTCCAACTACGATAACTTGATAATGCCACTACAGACCAGCTTCAAATTTACTGTCGGTGTATTATGGGCTATTAAAGTATGTGGGAACTACAGAATGTCTCTTCAGTTTGACTTTAAAACATTTAATGCTGGTCTTTATTGGCGGAAAATTTAAATTTGTGCTGAGTTTTATACGTTGTAATTTAATTTGCCATTATTATTATTATTATTATTATTATTATTATTATTATTATTATTATTATTATTATTATTATTATTATTATTATTATTATTATTATTATTATAGAAATTGGAACATTAGTTTCCATGAGATAACTTGTGAAAGCTTGTTTTGATTCGCTTGAAATCTTCAGCGCTAATATTCAACAGCGTTAGAAACTTATGTCGCGTCGCACTCTGCACTATTCCTTTCGCGTGTGCCGAGGTACAGTGGGTTGGGATTATGCAATACGGGGATATCGTTCTCGGGTCGGGCAGCGACCGAAATACATCTAGTTCGAAGCAATGTTCCATCTGCCAAAACTATAAAGTGTTCTTGATAAGAAAGGCGTCGGAGTATATAGTAGAAATTAAAATATATTACAGGAAAAGTGGATTTTTGGCAAGGATATGAGACGTGACCGTTGATGGTAATTGTATTAAAGGAGTGGCTTGCAATTTACGTGTAAGAGTGATGTGTGCTCTGAAAGAATAAGGAAACCGATTTAAAGTGGGTATTGTCATGGGTGCTGCTTGAGGGTAACACAGTGCTTTAAGGAGAGATAGGAGAGAAGTTGCAGAAACTAGTTGAGAACTTTGGAGAAGTGACCAAGAAGGAAGCTGAAAGTGAACACATTAAAGTCTTAGGTGATCAGAGTACAGATGCAGATTACTTCAGCTGCAGTGGGCACATCTGTGCATAAACCAAGGGAATGATTGATTAAAAGTTATATTGAGAAATATCCCGAGAGTGAAAGTATTTGAACACTTGTGGTGGTGCATGAAAGATGACGTAAGTGAGACTACATGACGAAAACAAAGAGTACTGAAAAAGTTCTGGAAACAAGTAGCTTGTCAGTGGACAGAAAAAAAAATAACGAATCAGAATATATTAGTACCAACTCTACTGTGTGACACAAATAACCCGCACATAGGAGAGGGAAGTTTACCAAGACGTTTCGGTCCGTCTTGGACCATTTACGATGTGACTTGGACTTAATTTTAAATGAGTTGTTGCTAATTGACCAGTTTTACCTATTCGGCACGACACGATATATATATATATATATATATATATATATATATATATATATATATATATATATATATATATATATATATATATAATATTATAGTTTTCTGAATACTGTGATCTCACAGTATGCAGAACAACCATTGTGAAAAAAAAAATGATCCAAGTAGGACCGAAACGTCGTCGTAAGTTCCTCTCTCCTATGTGCGGGTTATTTGTGTATTGTTCAAGTCACGGTATTGTGCCTTTCTTTGTTCTCTATTGCATGAGTGTGAAGTCTGTGGTTTTTTTAATGGTGCAGTAGGAAGGAAATGGAAGCAGTGTCCGAGATCATTATGTGGTGTGAAATTTGTGCAGACAACATGGCCTGAAGAAATTAGAAGACTATGTGGGGGCTTGGAAGGCTTAATTCATACAGCAGATGAGGACATCTAGTGCTGGTTTGCTCACGGAGAAAGAGTGTGTATGTCAGTAGTGGAAGGGACGTCTGAGGAAGCTTGGAAGGAGGATGTGAACGAGGTGTTGACAGGTAAACCATACCACGGGTAGGGTTCGAACCCTCGGTCACAGAGTCTCAAAACCCACCCGTGGTATGGTTTGTTTGCAATCGTGTCATTACGATTTCGTGAGTCATGTTGACAGGTAGCTGGCTCAAACATGCAGACCAAGGGAGTCGAGTGATCTTTGGTGATTAAAATCTTGTTGAAGTGTGTACGTGGTAATATCTGTGAAGCTATTCAGGAAAACCAGTTAGCTTGAGTTGGGAAATTAAACCGTATCTAATTATTATTATTATTATTATTAAGATTGGTTTCTTAATTTGGTTTATAGGTTATTGACTACAAGAGGATTGTTAAGACTGCACTTAGCCTTTTCACCACCAGCCAAGAATACGTTACTACCTAAACTATGGATAAAACTCCCACTGTATATAGAATAAGACATACACACCTCTCGGTTTAACTTTTGATTTATCATTTTAATTAAAAATTCTATTTTTCTTCTTATTTTCTTCTTCATCTCCTCCTTCTTCTTCTTCTTCTTCTTCTTCTTTTTTTCTTTTTTCTTCTTCTTCTTCTTCTTCTTCTTCTTCTTCTTCTTCTTCTTCTTCTTCTTCTTCTTCTTCTTCTTCTTCTCCTTCTGCTTCTTCTTCTTCTTCTTCTTCTTCTTCTTCTTCTTCTTCTTCTTCTTCTTCTTCTTCTTCTTCTTCTTCTTATTATTATTATTATTATTATTATTATTATTATTGTAACATCACTCACGCTAAGTAATCTAAACGTTCACAA
>WNWK01000789.1:110000-140000 GCA_009830355.1 Cherax destructor
AACAGCGATAAGTGCTGATTCAAGGCACTTGCGTCCGCGGAAATTAGTTTCTTTGATTACTAATCGGGCGTCTCTGAATTTCATGAGATGATTGGTGGAATTTCGGTGGAATATTGTGGCGTGCTAAAGTATCGGGTGTTTGATTCCCGGCTCACTGCTTTACCGCTTGAGCTACGTAGCTCAACCGGTAAAGCGAAGGACCAATCTCAGGACCACGGTTCGAGCCTCCTGTTAAAATTTCTGTTCATTAGGCAAAACAACCACTGTGAAAAAATAGTGAAATTCCAAGCGCTTTCGTGACTTCTCACGTTATCAATGTGAGAAGTCACGAAAGCACTTGGAATTTCACTATTTTTTCACAGTGGTTGTGAAAGACCCCTTACATTTTTAATTTCAAAGATGTCTAATATTAAAACCTGGTGACAACTGTTATGGTGATGGTTGGCAACTGCATTAAAATCTCATATTAAATATTAATAACTAATCCTTATCATATGTAATTTACATTCCTGACATAATTTGTGGCAGCTTATTAATGTTAAATGTATTTTGTTTACTCTACATGGAATATCATTCCTGCATATTAATCATTCCTAGCATAAATGTGTAAGTAATAAAATTCTAGGTCCCGTGGAGCTTTAGTCACTGCTACTGTAAATCAGTGAGAAAAAGATTATCTAATGTTTTATTTACGTAAAGTTTGGGGAGACGAATGAATGGTCTAGGGGTCGGCCTAGGAAAGGTTGGATGGAGGGGGTAAAGGAGGTTTTGTGTGAGAGGGGCTTGGACTTCCAGCAAGCATGCGTGAGCGTATTTGATAGGAGTGAATGGAGACAAATGTTTTTTAATACTTGACGTGCTGTTGGAGTGTGAGCAAAGTAACATTTATGAATACACACACAACCCGCACATATAAAGAGAGGTCAAGTCGGACCGAAACGTCGTCGTAAGCTCCTCTCTTTATATGTGCGGGTTGTGTGTGTATTGTTCCAGTCACGGTATTGTGCCTTTTTTGTTATTAACATTTATGAAGGGATTCAGGGAAACTGGCAGGCCGGACTTGAGTCCTGGAGATGGGAAGTACAGTGTCTGCACTCTGAAAGAGGGGTGTTAATGTTGCAGTTTTATAACTGTAGTGTAAAGCACCCCTCTGGCAAGACAGTGATGGAGTGAATGATGATGAAAGTTTTTCTTTTTCGGGCCACCCTGCCTTGGTGGGAATTGGCCGATGTGTTAATAAATAAAAAAATAATATATATATATATATATATATATATATATATATATATATATATATATATATATATATATATATATATATATATATATATATATATAGCAAGACAACCACTATGACAAAATAGAGGAATTCCAAGCGCTTTCGTGACTACTCACATTATCAAGGAACTTTTAAATACCTGACTAGCTTGTGCTACTAGGTCAGATGCCGTACTAATTCCTTAAGTGGAAGTGACCTGACTACCTGGAGTTTACCTGGAGAAGGTTAGCTCTAGGTGGTCAGGTCTAAGCCGTGATAATGATAATGTGAGTAGTCACGAAAGCGCTTGGAATTCCTCTATTTTTCATAGTGGTTGTCTTGCATATTTTGATATCACCTGTTTACTGTGATCTTTTTGCATATATATATATATATATATATATATATATATATATATATATATATATATATATATATATATATATATATATATATATACCACTACAAAAAAACCCACTAATGGTTATAATCATGACAATGATTTTTAAAGGGGTGGGCCGGTAAGCCAGTGGAAGTCCTCGGTCAGATGACCAAAAGCTCCGGCTGTGGGTAATCATATGACTAAGACCCTCGTCAGGAAACACTTGTCCTGTTTCCTGACAAACACCGCCACCACCACCCGCCGCCACCACCACCCGCCGCCACCACCACCCGCCGCCACCACCACCACCACCACCACCACCACCTCTACAGCTACTCTCCTAAGCCCTGTCGCCTCAACGCTTTATGTTAATACTTAGACCAGCATTCCGTGTCTACCGTCACTATTATCGTGGTACTATGTATGTGTGTGTCTCTCTGCAATTACATTTTTGTAATAACCTTTTTCCTATTAACTGTTTTCTAATTACCTCAGTGTGGTCACCTATTACTGCCTCATTTTTTAATCTGTATGGAATGACCTATTTATAATTTGTAATGACCTATTTTGGGGTTATTATATTTGTAATTCATAATTGCCTATATGTGATTACGTATCTGAAATGCGCACGACTATACTCCAGTCGTCTGTGTCTAATTTCACCATTAAAATAATATGTTAAGTTTCCCTTTGTAACTCCTACAGGTTTAGCGCTACCCTCTTCGTTATACAAATAGTAATGGTCAGGCAGGTGCTATTGTTGAAACAGTAAATTGGGTGTGCCTATTTTGCGCAGATATTTAAAAAAAAAATAATTGTTGCCTCGTTAATTTCCTCCCCCCTTGTCCTTGCTCAATAAATTCTTTCCTGTATCTCGTCTAGTTTTTCTTTTTGGTACTTTTTCTTGATCATTAAGAATATGTGCTACTGTTTCTTTCGTTTGTTTTGACTAGTATGTTCTCTCTCTCTCTCTCTCTCTCTCTCTCTCTCTCTCTCTCTCTCTCTCTCTCTCTCAGTTCGTTTGCAGTAACGAAGACTCCGTTATTTCTTTTATCTATTCGCTTTAAATCGTCTCTTTGTCTATCCAAATTTCTTAAAATAATGCCAAATTGGTTTTGGCACAATTCTAACCTTCCACTAAGTACAATAAATCAGATTTGAAGTTTAGAAACAATCGGTAAAGATATTCTTTAGTTATCACCGAGTGGGGGTGGGTGGGTGTGAGTTGGACCTGACTAGCTTGTGCTACTAGGTCAGATGCCGTACTAATTCCTTAAGTGGAAGTGACCTGACTACCTGGAGTTTACCTGGAGAAGGTTAGCTCTAGGTGGTCAGGTCTAAGCCGGTGAGTGATGGACCTGCCTCGCATGGGTCAGTAGGCCTGCTGCAGTGTTCCTTTTTTCTTATGTTCTTTCTTATGAGAGACCAGTATCCCCCAAACACCACCACTACTGAGAGAGTGTTGAAAAAACACTGAAAAGTGCGGAGAAAGTGCTGAGAGAGTGCTGAGAGAGTGCTTTATCAAGTCATCGGCACTGAAAGTTTGAAGCCACTCGGATTTATTATTAATAAAAGTATGTCATGAAATCCAGTATGTATTTCGATTTTTACAGTTCTTCGATAAAATTGGCAAATTGATACCTATAAAAGCCTAAAATTATTCCAAATCTTTCTCAAAATAGTATAAAAAAACATTTATTGGTTTGAAGCTGATTAGAAGAAGCGTTCTCCAGTTACGTCATGGACAGCAATATATTTGCTAAAACTGGCAAATATAAAAATTACACAACCGAAAGCAATGCAAAGTTGTTGTTTTTTTTGAGAAAAAAAACACACAAGTTTAAAAAGTTTGAAATTGACCAGGAAAGTCATTCTCTAGTTATTGCACAGAATCTAACTATTCCGAGTTTGTTAACCATATTACTAAAATGGTAGAACCCAAAATGCATTAGTTTTATCATAAGATGCATCAACCATCAACTGTATAGAAAATAGCCAACTCATGTAACTTTAGAGTAAAAAAAAATATTAAACCATTAAAAAAATTAAAAAAACCGGATGTAACCTACACACTCCACAAACAACCACAACCTACTTCTGAGTAAGACAAGCAAGTCAGAGTTTGAAGCCGATCAAAAGAGTCTTTCTCCATTTGTTGCGCGGAATTAATTTGTCTATACAGACCACTGAGTCCAGATGGCACCTGCATGTTGATAGTTGCACTAACCTCTGCCCTAATTAGAGTTGTTGTATATCAGCGATAAAAAATTTGAAGCAGTTTGGATGAGGTATTACCAAGTAATAAAGGAAGACCTTGGAGAAAGAAGGGCTGTCTTAAAGATAGCCCTTCAAGAATACCTGATAACCTATAGACTCATTTTTCCCTGCGGCCCTGAGGGAGAGACTCACTAAGAACTGTGGAAGGCTGTCAATACGAATTAAGGGAGACAGTCAATAAGAACTAAGGGAGACAGTCAATAAGAACTTAGGGAGACAGTCAATAAAAGCTAAGGGAGATAGTAAATAAGAATTAAAGAAGTCAATAAGAACTAAGGGACACAGTAAATAAGAATTTAGGGAGAAAGCCAATAAAAACTCAGGGAGACACTCAATAAGAACTAAGGGAGACAGTCAATAAAAACTCAGGGAAACAGTCAATAAGATTGGCAGGAGTGGGCGGCAGTAGCCAGGAAGCAAGAGGGACGCGTGGGGGAAGTTTTGGAGTTGGGCGTAGGGAGGAAGGACCCGATTCCTGGGTGAGAGGGGCGGGGAGGGGAACGTGTTGGTGATTTGTGAGGGGAGGGGAACGTGTTGGGGATTGTGAGGGGTAAGGGGGACATGAGTTCCTGTTAAAATACAAGGAGCGCCAATGCACCAGTGAGACGTCAGTGGCAAGTTTATATACATGAATGTTGATATTGACAGTTGGTAGGTTGATATATATATATATATATATATATATATATATATATATATATATATATATATATATATATATATATATATATATATATATATATATATACATGTATATATATATATGTCGTGCCGATTAGGTATAACTGGTCAATTAGCAAGAACTCATCTAAAATTAAGTCCTTTCTAAAATTTTCTCTTATACGTTTAAAGATATATTTTTTTCATTTATGTTAATGTAAGAATTTATAATTTTGTACCAAGAGAAACTTTGAAAACCTACCTAACCTTATTACAACAAGCGCAATTTAATTTAGACTAACCCAACTAAATAGTATATTTTAGATACGTTAACATTAATTTAATAATAAACAAACACAATGAAATATATTTTTTTCGTTAGGTTCAGAACGATTTTTGCGAAATTATTGTATACACAAATTTTCGCTTGTCTTATATGGCAAGAAGAGCGTTGCTATTTAAGCCAAAATTTGAAGTTTTACCTAATCGGCACGACATATATATATATATATATATATATATATATATATATATATCAATAACACAACACTGCGCTAGCCATGGATTCGAACCCATGTTGTTTTGGCCCGCCTCATGGTGAACGAAAACCACATGACGCTCTAACCCACAGGACCCATGAGGCGGGCCAAAACAACATGGGTTCGAATCCTTGGCTAGCGCAGTGTTGTTATTGATCAATACCACTCGTTCATGGTTACAATATATATATATATATATATATATATATATATATATATATATATATATATATATATTTACAGACCTAACATGCATACATTAATGCTTGTATACCAGTTGACACACGACCTTGCACAAACCAGCCAAGCACAGCACATACACGTAATTAGACCGTGAAAATACGAGAGGCAGTACACACACACACACACACACACACACACACACACACACACACACACACACACACACACACACACACACACACACAAACACACAAACACACACACACACACACCCCTGATGCAGAGCTCCAGCGCTGATATTAACACAGCACATTAACCCCGTAACCTGCGCTGCAACTGACGCTCAACACAGTTGCTGGAGCGACTCTGGAGGCTGGTGAAGGTCTCCTGAGCCACTGAATAGGAGCTACCATTTCCCCCCTTTCTCAGATTAAACCTGATTACCTCCCATTCCCCAGGCGCTTTGTATGTGAGTTGTATTTGTTTCGTTCATGAGTCTACCTACTCATGGATTCCGGGGATGGGGGGCACCGCCCCCATTGGTTCATTATCATTAAGCGAAACAGCAAACAAAGCTACAGACAACAACAGTAAATAATATTGAGGCAAACAACGGTAATGGCAATAGGAAAGGCAACGACAAAAAAATGAGAACTTAACAATAACAATGAGAAAGTAACTACGATAAACAATGAGAAAAACAACGACAGCAACAAAAAACAACAACGGTAAGAGTGAGAAAATAAAGATAGAGAAAAACGACAACAACAATAATAAAAGAAACGACAATAGCAAGAAACGACAATAACAATGAAAAAACAACGACAACAACACTGAGAGGGGGAGGGTAAAAATGACAACATTAATAACAATGACTAAACGAAACAGAACGAAAGTTAAAAACCCACAGAACACGTCAAGAACAATTGTGAAAAGAGTCTTCACTCTGGAGTATGAACGAAAATATGAAATGATATAGGAACTGGGACTGGAATGTGAACTGGAATACACGCTGGAATGCAAATTCGAATATACACCGGATCGTAAACTGGAATATGCACTGGAATGTGAACTGGAATATACACTAGAATGTAAACTGGAATATATACTGGAATATGAACTGGAATATACACGGGAATGTGAACTGGAATATATACTAGAATATGAACTGGAATATACACTGGAATGTGAACTGGAATATAAATTGGAACGTCACTGTTGTACAATATAGTCTTCATCAGTGGGACAACATAAAAAAAACCCTCCTCTGTGGAACAATATTACCTGGGACAACACAAGAACATCAACTATCTGGTACATTATTACTTTCACAGTGGGACAAAGATAAAGAAGAGTCATTTCCCTGGACAAATTGGAGTGTTTGTGTGGTGTAATATTTCCATAAATTACGACACCACACACGGCAGTGATTCATAGAGAGAGAGAGAGAGAGAGAGAGAGAGAGAGAGAGAGAGAGAGAGAGAGAGAGAGAGAGAGAGAGGAGAGAGAGAGACTGATAAACAGGGAAAGATGATGTGTGATATTTCTATGCATTATGGAAACAAAGTCAGTCTTTCATGAGGTGCAAGAGAGAGACATGTCTTAGTCCATAGTGTATGTGAACTCTTCCTCTTTCTCTCTCTCTCGCTGCTATACTCTGTATTTGTCTCTCGTTCCCTTATTTTCTCTCTTATTCACTTTTCTTTCTCTATCATTCCACGTTTCTCATTCTCTCGCCTTCATCCTTCTTCCAACACACCTGTGAGAGGTAAGTAGGTTCCTCCGATTACTCCCATCTAGTACTGAATTCTTCGTGGCATGGATTGAGCAAGATGCTAGAAAATTTCCTTAGAGAATCTGGTAAATGTTGACATGAAAGCATCAGACGCTACAATAAGCATATCACTCAGAAATCGCTATTCGTCAAACCAGGCGACGTTTTCCCTAATTTTCAACTGTCTAGTTTTGGTGAGTCTGTTCCCACTGCAGCCTCACTTTTCTGTTCTTAGCTGACAGAAGTTGAACCTGGATATGTATGCTGCTGTTGAACCTTTCCACTACAAGGTTCGACATGTTGTTTGTTCAGAGAGGCTCTTTTGCATACCACTGTTGTAAAGAATGGTTATTTGAGTTACTCTTGCCTTCATATCAGCTTGAATTAATCTGGCCATTTTCTTCTGGCCTCTCTCATTAACAACGCATTTTCGTCCAAAGAACTGCCGCTAACTGGATGTTTCGCGTTTTTCGCACCAATGTCTGTAAATTCTAGGCACTGCCATTCGTGAAAATCCCAGGAGATCAGCAGTTTCTGAGACGTTCAAACTACCCTGCCTCTCACCAACAATCATTCCATGGTCAAAGTCACTTACATCACCTTTCTTCCCCATTCTGATGTTCGGTTTGAACAACAACTGAAACTCTTACCCGGGCTTTTTCCAAGAGGTGGGCCGGCCTTTGCTCCCTGCCGAGAGAGTGTCTTAGACCAATGTCTGCCATGGGAGGAAGCACAAGTACCTCATATATATATATATATATATATATATATATATATATATATATATATATATATATATATATATATATATATGTCGTGCCGATTAGGTAAAACTGGTCAATTAGCAAGAACTCATCTAAAATTAAGTACTTTCTAAAATTTTCTCTTATACGTTTAAAGATATATTTTTCATTTATGTTAATGTAAGAATTTATAATTTTGTACCAAGAGAAACTTTGAAAACCTACCTAACCTTATTACAACAAGCGCAATTTAATTTAGCCTAACCCAACTAAATATATTTTAGATACGTTAACATTAATTTAATAATAAACAAACACAATGAAATATATTTTTTCGTTATGTTCAGAATGATTTTGGCGAAATTATTGTATACACAAATTTTCACTTGTCTTATATGGCAAGGTGAGCGTTGCTATATAAGCCAAAATCGCAAGGTTTACCTAATCGGCACGACATATATATATATATATACATATATTATATATATATATATATATATATATATATATATATATATATATATATATATATATATATATATATATATATATATATATATATATATATATATATATATATATAATAATAAAATTAGCTACCGTATAAATCTTATTATTCAATGATAATTTTTGCTCTAATTAACTAGCCCATTTGCATAATATATTACATGCATTAATTTACTTAGTAAATTGGAAAGTTACCTGGGCGGGCGCGTTTTATAATGCCTGATATACTATTATTATTATTAAAAAAATCTGCCCGATATGTTGCGCTTTTAACAGAGTTCACAGTTTTTTTAAACACCTTCGCACGTTTTTTGGAAATAATAATAATAATAATAATAATAATAATAATAATAATAATAATAATAATAATAATTGTAATATTCTTATAATTAATATTAATATTAATAAATATTAATTTTCTTCCTTTCTTCTTATCTTCTTTTTCTTCTTCTTCTTCATCTTATTAACATTATTATTATTATTATTATTATTATTATTATTATTATTATTATTATTATTATTATATTATTATTATTATTATTATTATTATTATTATTATTATTATTATTATTATTATTATTATGATCATTATCAATATTAAGGGAATGAGAATCAATTATATTTTATTTAATTAAGGCATCTCCACTTTCTTGGATCAAGAACCTATCAGGATCATCACAGTAAACCCCCCTCATCCCGTCCCATGAAGGGACTGCCTGAGTCAGTTCAATGTTTAGCAAAATTGTTTTGAAGACGGTGTCTTAAATAGCAGGAAAATGCGTAGATAGGTAAATAAATAAAGAGATATTTAATTAGGTAGCGAGAGATTTAGAAAGACTGCGAGATGTTTAAAATAGGTAGTGAGATATTTAAATAGGTAGCAAGGGAGGTGAATAGGTAGCGAACAAGATCAGTAGGTCGGTAGGTATGGGTATGAAAACGCAGTTTACAGAACACGTTTTTATTGGGACTACGTTTCGCTCACGGTTGAGCTTCATCACGTTGTGATGGCGAAGTTGACCGAAACGTGGTCCCAATAAAAACTTATCCTGAATGCTGTCTCAAAACAGAGCTACCCGCGGCACGTACAATCCAAGCTGTCAGGTGTTTTGCGATTGTCACAATACTGTGTTGGCAGTGGTCCACAAGAACAGTCCCATACTGTTGTGTTGGCAGTGGTCCACAAACAGCCACATGCTGCTGTGTTGGTAATGGTGCACAAGAACTGCCACATGCTGCTGTGTTGGTAGTGGTCCACATAAACAGCCACATGCTGCTGTGTTGGTAGTGGTGCAAAAACAGCCACATGCTCTCATGGTCTCTTTTTGAGAACATGTCTGGCTCAGTCATAAAACAAATTAACGACGATGTCTATGTACGTAGCGAGTGTTTACCGCGTATTAAACTTTCCTTTCCTGGTAGTAGTGAAACTGGGAGGCTGTGAAGAGTACAAAGGCAACGAGACATCAGATAATATTCAGGGAAGATTACTGAGAATGAAGTGACTCCTTACAGGACCCATAGATGATCCTGATAAACATTACGCAAATAACCCGTACATAGGAGAAACTTAAGACGATGTTTCGGTTCGATTTGGACCATTAACTAGTGACACAGTTTCAGTCACGGTATTGTTTCTTTTTGTTCTTCTCGATAAGGCTAAGATAACAAGCAACACCAGCAATGATCTTGCTCAGAAATGCAGTAAAATTTGTCCTCACCATCAGGAAAATACATTAAGAGATATTGCGAGAATAAATGAGATTGAGAAAAGATATACATAACAAACTTTACGCCAGAAGAGAGACAAGCTGTAGCAGCATAAAATATTATCTTGAAAAGCTGCTGGCTGCAAATGGAATTAAAAATGGACGAAGCAAATAGATGAAAAAGTTGAGTTAAAATTACGACACATTTTCAACAGTCAGAGAATGTCAGTAAAGGAACCGGGTGAATGATGATCTACTCACAAGGTGAATGATGATCTACTCACAAGGTGAATGATGATCTACTCACAAGGTGAATGATGATCTACTCACAAGGTGAATGATGATCTACTCACAAGGTGAATGATGATTTACTCACAAGGTGAATGATGATCTACTCACAAGGTGAATGGTGATCTACTCACAAGGTGAATGATGATCTACTCACAAGGTGAATGATGATCTACTCACAAGGTGAATGATGATCTACTCACAAGGTGAATGATGATCTACTCACAAGGTGAATGATGATCTACTTACAAGGTGAATGATGATCTACTCACAAGGTAAATGATGATCTACTTACAAGGTGAATGATGATCTACTCACAAGGTGAATGATGATCTACTCACAAGGTGAATGATGATCTACTCACAAGGTGAGTGATGATCTACTCACAAGGTGAACGATGATCTACTCACAAGGTGAATGATGATCTACTCACAAGGTGAACGATGATCTACTCACAAGGTGAATGATGATCTACTCACAAGGTGAACGATGATCTACTCACAAGGTGAATGATGATCTACTCACAAGGTGAATGATGATCTACTCACAAGGTGAACGATGATCTACTCACAAGGTGAATGATGATCTACTCACAAGGTGAATGATGATCTACTCACAAGGTGAATGATGATCTACTCACAAGGTGAATGATGATCTACTCACAAGGTGAATGATGATCTACTCACAAGGTGAACGATGATCTACTCACAAGGTGAATGATGATCTACTCACAAGGTGAATGATGATCTACTCACAAGGTGAATGATGATCTACTCACAAGGTGAATGATGATCTACTCACAAGGTGAACGATGATCTACTCACAAGGTGAATGATGATCTACTCACAAGGTGAATGATGATCTACTCACAAGGTGAATGATGATCTACTCACAAGGTGAATGATGATCTACTCACAAGGTGAATGATGATCTACTCACAAGGTAAATGATGATCTACTCACAAGGTGAACGATGATCTACTCACAAGGTGAACGATGATCTACTCACAAGGTGAACGATGATCTACTCACAATATGATCTGACTCAAAAGATGAATGATAATCAACTCAAAAAGTGAATGGTGATGTACTCACAAGATGAATGATGATCTACTTACAAGATTAATGATGATCAACTCACATGATGCTACGAATCTAAGATTCTAACTCACCATTAAGCCATAGAGTTAAGTCAAAATATCTACGGATGAGTTAGGTTCAGCACCGCTCCTTTCATCTTTTTTTTAACTCATTCAGTGCAAGGATGAGCAGAATTTGCATGCATGATTTATGAATATATTATGAAGTGACACACATTATGAAATAGTCATTATGAAACACTATTTTAACCCCCTAAATTTAATGTAAATATCAAGAATAGTGTGAGCACTAGACTAGACCAGTAGTGTTTTTGTCCTTGTAATTCTCATCACACACACACACTCGTACGTATTCATGTATTCATCAATGGTCCTTCATAATATTTTGCGATGAGATATTTTTCAGTTTGACACTGAGGCAATATGAATATTGGAGGTGATGGTTATAGCATGATCGGTGTAGGAAAAGTTGGTTGAGATAAAAACATCATAAAAAAAAATCAGGTTTTACGTTCCTGCACTACACTTGTTGAGATATTAAAATAATGTTGGCACTGTGTTGATCACATGATCTGCATAGGTGAATGATGGTTGCTGATTGGTGGAGTGGGTTGGCCAATAGAGTGATGTAAATTATTGATGGTTGCTGATTGGTGGAGTGGGTTGGCCAATAGAGTGATGTATGTTATTGATGGCTGCTGATTGGTGGAGTGAGTTAACCAATAGAGTGATGTAAATTATTGATGGGTACTGATTGGTGGAGAGGGTCAGCCAATAGAGTGATGTAAATTATTGATGGCTGCTGATTGGTGGAGTGAGTCAGCCAATAGAGTGATGTAAATGATTGATGGTTACTGATTGGTTGAATGGGCCAGCCAATAGAGTGATGTAAATTATTGATGGCTGCTGATTGGTTGAATGGGCCAGCCAATAGAGTAATTTAAATTATTGATGGCTGCTGATTGGTGGAGTGGGTCAGCCAATAGAGTGATGTAAATTATTGATGGCTGCTGATTGGTGGAGTGGGTCAGCCAATAGAGTGATGTAAATTATTGATAGCTGCTGATTGGTGGAGTGAGTCAGCCAATAGAGTGATGTAAATGATTGATGGTTACTGATTGGTTGAATGGGCCAGCCAATAGAGTGATGTAAATTATTGATGGCTGCTGATTGGTTGAATGGACCATCCAATAGAATTATGTAAATTATTGATAGTTGCTGATTGGTGGAGTGGGTCAGCCAATAAAGTGATGTAAATAATTGATGATTTCTGATTGGTGAAATGGGCCAGCCAATAGAGATATGTAAATTATTAATGGCTGCTGATTGGTGGAGTGGGTTAGCGAATAGAGTGATGTAAATTATTGATGGTTACTGATTGGTGGAGTGGATTAGCCAATAGCGTGATGTAAATTATTGATGGTTGCTGATTGGTTGAATGGGCCAGCCAATAGAGTGATGTAAATTATTGATGGCTGTTGATTGGTGGAGTGGATTAGCCAATAGAGTGATGTAAATTATTGATGGCTGCTGATTGGTGGAGTGAGTCAGTCAATAGAGTGATGTAAATTATTGATGGTTGCTGATTGGTTGAATGAGCCAGCCAATAGAGTGATGTAAATTATTGATGGTTGTAGATTGGTTGAATGAGCCAGCCAATAGAGTGATGTAAATTATTGATGGCTGCTGATTGGTGGAGTGAGTCAGTCAATAGAGTGATGTAAATTAGTGATGGTTGCTGATTGGTTGAATGAGCCAGCCAATAGAGTGATGTAAATTATTGATGGTTGCTGATTGGTGGAGTGGGTCAGCCAATAGAATGATGTTAATTGTTGATGGCTGCTGATTGGTGGAGTGAGTTAGCCAATAGAGTGATGTAAATTATTGATGGTTGCTGATTGGTTGAATAGGCCAGCCAATAGAGTGATGTAAATTATTGATGGCTGCTGATTGGTGGTGTGAGTTAGCCAATAGAGTGATGTAAATTATTGATGACTGCTGATTGGTGGAGTGAGCTAGCCAATAGTGATGTAAATTATTGATGGTTGCTGATTCGTGGAGTGGGTCAACCAATAGTGTGACGTAAATTATTGATGGTTGCTGATTGGTTGAATGGGTCAGCCAATAGAGTGATGTAAATTTTTTATGGTTGCTGATTGGTGGAGTGGGTCAACCAATAGAGTTATGTAAATTATTGATGATTGCTTGGTGGAGTGGGTCAGCCATTAGTGATATTGTAAATTATTTTTGGTTCCTGATTGGTGGATTGGGTCAGCCAATAAATAAGGATGATTGCAGATTGGAGTGGGCTAGCGAACAGAATGATGCAAGTAATGTTGGTTGCTGATTTGTGGAGTGAGTGAGCCAATAGAGTGATGTAAATAATAAAGGTTGCTGATTGGTAGAGTGAACCAGATAATAGATGATGTAAATAATTAGTGTTGTTGATTGGTGGAGTAGCCCAACCAATATAGTGATGTAAATAATGATGGTTACTGATTGGTGGAGTGGGGCAGCCAATGGAGTGATCTAAATTATTGATGGTTGCTGACTGGTGGAGTGGGCCAGCCAATTGAGTGATATAAATAATGATGGTTGCTGATTATTGGACGAGAAGAGTGCAATGGACAAATGAACTAGCATCAGCAACACTTACAGCAAGAGGCACTCTTGAGGTTCCCCAGCGCTCACCCCAGCAAAAAGCTGGGGTGTGGTTCGTAAAGGATCCTATAGTGTTTGCTGCCTTTGCACCTCCTGACATCGTCTGCTGCTGTGCAGCTGCCACACCCTTCGAGCCCAGTGTGGGCGGGGTTTGTAGCAGCCCAGGATGCCTAGCTTCTCCCTCCGAGCCCCCTTGGGGCGGGGAATGGGGCTAGGCCTAGGGACAGCTGGTCCCAGAAGACGAGAAGGTACTTGTACTTCCTCCAATGGCAGACATTGGTCTGAGACACTCCCTGAAAAGGGAGCCAAGGCCGAGCCACGTCTTGGAAAAGGCCTGGGCCGGGTGATTATACCGGCGAATCTACTACCTATCTACCTGGTTGTTGGAGTGGGCCAGCCAATAGAGTGATATTGTAAATAATAATTGTTGCTGATTGTTGGAGAGGGCCAGCCAATAGAGTGATATAAAATATTGATTGTTGATGATTGGTGGATTGGGTCAGCCAATAGGGTAACGATGTATTTGCTTGAGTAACAGTCCTTCATTCCTACCCCCCACCACTACCTATTCACATCCTCCCTTCTCTAGTACCTCTCATCCCTCACCCTCCTCCCTCATCACCATCCTCCACCATTTACTCCATTCCAACCACCACCACCACCCACCCCTCCCTCTCTTTCTCTCTCAAAAAAACATCTTTTTCTCAAATTAATAGCCTAAATGTTTTTCATCAATCCTTTCATTATTTTTATTATTGTTTTCAAATTCATAAACGTGAAAAGTAAATTGCATCGATAATGGGTACAATTTAAACTAGCATAAAAATTGTTAAAACGTCTGTATATATTTTTGTGTTTAATCTACTGTTGCAAATGAACTGTGTCCTGTTGTTGCTACTAATACTACTAGAACAACCATCCCCACTACCACAACTACCACCATCATAACTATGGCTGCTACCGCAATCACCTCTGCCACTACAACCACCGTCACGGCTACAACTACCATCATCACTGCCACCATTGTCACTACTAGTATTACCACGGTCACTGCTACTACAATCATCACTACTAGCACTACCACCATCACGGCTACCACCATCATTGCCACCATTTTTAATAACACCACCGACACCACAATCACTACCACCACCGACACCACAATCACTACCACCACCGACACCACAATCACTACCACCACCGACACCACAATCACTATCACCACAGACACAACAATCACCACCACCACCAACACAACAATCACCACCACCACAAACACAACAATCACCACCACCACCGACACCACAATCACTATCACCACAGACACAACAATTACTACCACCACCGTCAACAATAACGGAAAAAATAAGGGAGACAAAGAAAGAGACAAAAAAGTCTTGGATACCCAATTACGAAAGAAAATATGTTAATGACTCATTACTTAGGACACTTGCGATAACAACAGCTTTTGTGTGTGTGAGAGAAGAGAGAGAGAGAGAGAGAGAGAGAGAGAGAGAGAGAGAGAGAGAGAGTGTTGCGGGTTGAGCAACAGCTGCGGACACCCTCCTAGAAATCCTTTTCCGTATACAAGTGGCTGAGTTGGTACTGGCCTGGGCTCCCAGTTGCGAGGACACCGGTTCCACCCCTGCACGAGATGCAGGTGTAATGTCGAGAACACAGATCTCACAGCTGCTCACAAAGACTTCCCTTCATCAGTCTCAAAGCAATAGTCAGTAAGTTTTGGAAGCCAGTGGTAACCGACTGACTGATACCCTACACTGGTACACCAGTGGTTACTAAATCAATAATACCCAGCACCAGGGAATACCAACTGTTGTTTGATGACTGATACCCAACACCAGTATATCAGCGAGGGATCAGTTTGTAAAGGGATAATCTCCAGATCAAGGCCCGTGTCAGGACACACTTCTCCTCTTCTTTACACATTAAAATTCAATACGCTTCAAGAAAGTGTAAATTCATAGACCCAAAAAACACTAAAAAACAACAACACAATATTCCATAGCACCGAACATACACGCACACAATGCAAAAACAAAATTGAAAAAAAAAATATATATAAAGAATTAAGGTTCTAGGGATTACATCATCTCAACCGTGTATTCTGGAAAAAATATTTTTTGAGTATTAGGATTACGCCTTCTCTTCCAATATCCAATCAAATTTTCAGTAAATACACTTACGGACCAGTTTTATCACATAAAGGAAAAAAAAAAACGTTCGAGGCTTTTAGACTGAATGTGGAACTAATAAGCTGAATCCCTGGATGAGTATAGATTGGAAGTTGAGTTTTGCCTCTGCTCCAAAAAATCAAAGATATGTTTATTTCGTGGAAAGTGTGTCGTTAAATGTACAATAGAAAATGTTGTGTCATAATTATCACTTACCTGGTAAAAGTGATTGTGAAGTGAGTGTAGTTCATTTTAACGTCGATTAAGCGAGTGTGTGAATTACCTCGAGGGAAAATTCATGGAAATCCTGGAATGAGTGTCACACTGGCGCCGCAAGGAGCCATCGAATTTGCCAAAGTTTATTGGGGTGGATAAATAAAATACGTACTTATAAATGTAGTAAGCTTTGGCTTATTCGGCATGGATCGTTTATCTAAACAAGATGAGCTTTATTTACATGCTTATTATTGTGATTATATCAAACCAGAAAGAAGGAGTTTAAAGCCAGTTAAATTATACGATAAAATCAAAATTTTTTCTCGACCTAATATTCACTCCCTATATTGATCTCAGATAAATTTCCATGCTTCCAGCCTCCATTCCTTGCAACAAAATTTAATGGTCGTGCTTCACTCCCACACAAAAGCGTTGGCACCAGTGTAGTCGGATGCATTAGCCGTTTTGCAGTCATTGACTGACTTTTTCTCTCTCTCATCATAGGCCTCAGCATTCATTCTTCTCTATTTCTTTCATTTATTTAGTGATTCGCACCATCGATAATAAAGTGATTCGCTGATGCATCCACTCCCAAATATCTAAATACAATTAATTCCTCCATACTCATTCCATACATTCTGATGTTCAGTTTTTGACTCCCAGGACCTTTTATTGCTCTCATTATCTTGGTGTTTTCTATGTTTACTTTTAATTTTCTTCCTAATTTCTGCAACTTGTCTTCTGAATCTCGCAAAAGCAGAGTGCCATCGCCAAACAACAACTGTTACAACTTCCACTTTATACCAGATTCATCATAAGTCAGCACCTCCCACACATCGCTCCGGCATACACTTCCTTTTACAACGCCATCTACGAACACATTTAAACCTCCACTATGACTTTTTCTCATTTAGGACAAATGATCTCCTTTTGCTGGAAAATAATCCTCTTCGCTCCTACATAACGTTAGCCCCACTTGCAAAATAAAATATTTCCAGCTTTCTACTTAGAATTTGTTCTGTTGAATACATCTGCAACGCCATCCTCATCGCTTAACTATCCAACCCATCGCATGAGTTTTCTAAATCTATAGCTGCAATAAACACTTATAATATTACTTATATGCTTTAAAACAAACATTTGATCTATAAATCTCCTTCCCTTTCTAATTCCACAGCTTTCCTCTGTAATCGTACGTTCTTTCTTCTCATAATCTTTTATGATAACGCTTATTCTGTACACTTTTAAAGGAAACTCAACTAATTTACTTACCTATAATTCTCTCTAAAGTTATTTTGGTACAAAATCATTAATTTTTATATTATCATAAGTGAAAAAAATATATCTTTAAATGTCCAAGAGAAAATTTTAAAAAGGACTTAGTTTTAAACGAGTTCTTGCTAATTGACCAATTTTACCTATTCGGCACGATATATATATATATATATATATATATATATATATATATATATATATATATATACATATAGATGGTATATATATATATATATATATATATATATATATATATATATATATATATATATATATAATATATAAATTTCTGTCTCCTTCGCTCTCTTGTTCTTTCTCTGGCTCCTTTCTCCTGCTATGGAATCTGTTTGTTACGTATAACTATATTATTCCTCTCTCTCTCTCTCTCTCTCTCTCCTCTTCTCTCTTCCTTTGGAAGATATATACGTTTTCTCTTTCCCTACCAGCTTTCTCTTTCTGTCTCCCTTTCACGCGCGACGCCCAGATCAAACAAGGTGCTGACAGCGGACACATCGCACGCAGCGCACATTTCTCACTCGTCCCAAAACAAACACTTACCATTTTTGCATTTTTTTTCATAAAAAGAAAACCTGCAACAGCTTATTCTGCCATATTTAAACATTACCAAACTAAATAATCAAATAATCTTAAAAAAAAAAAGATAATATTTACTATTTTTTATAACTATTTCTTTCACTTGATTTAAAAAAAAAAAATCCTTATGATGTTCGTAAATTTTGTATATGTGGGTCTGGAAATACTTTTGCGTGGTGTAAACCTTGGTAATAGATACCGACAAATTGATTTTTAAAAACACTTGAGCGAACACTAGGACATAACGAGCTGGTTATCTCAGGACTGCATCTCTTTCCATTCCATTGAATTGTTACAGTCATTTCTCAAGTATACTTTTAAACATATTTCTGGATGTAGATTAATTAAGTTAGGTTAGGTTAGGTTGTCGTCTGTAGGCGAATTTTAAAAAATTCTAAAATAGCTTCATGCTAAAAAAAAAACCAATAAGAAACAAAACACACACGCACGCCCACACACACACACACACACACACACACACACATACACACACGCGCGCTCGCGAGCGCGCTCTGGATATCAGCTGAAAAGGAAAGACAAAGGAAAGAGGCGAGGCGGAGGAGTGGCATTGCTAATCAGAAATCAGCGGAGTTACGAGAGATTTGGAAGAGAGCGAATGTAGTCCCCTTATTGAAGAAAGGAGACAAAGAGGAAGCTTTAAACTACAGACCAATTTCACTGTGCAAGGTAATGGAGAAGATAATAAGGAGAGCGGTAAAACAAATGGAGAGAAGTGGTTTCATTATCAGTAACTAGCATGGACTCACAGATGGCAAATCTTGGCTTAGAAGTCTATTAGAATTCTATGAAAGAGTACTAGAAGTGAGACAGTATAGATAATGATGAGTGAATTACATTTTCTTAGACTGCAAGAAAGTATTTGCATCCCAGAAGAGACTAGGGCGAAATGTTGAGGTGTAGTTAAGATTAAGAGGCGACGTACTCCGGTGGTTTTGAAAAGTATGTTAATGGAAGGAAACAAAGATTGTCAGGGAAGAGATGCCAGAATGGGGAAGAGTAAGAAGAGGAGTTCCACAAGGATCGTTTTTAGGACCGGTACTGTTTCTTGTTTATGTGGTTGACATACCAGATGGGACTGAGTTAGATGAATCTCTGTCCGCCGATGTTGTGAAAACTAATGAGGGAAGGGGGGAAGAGAACGGCTACAAATGGATCTGGACAAACTGTAAGATTAGTCAGATAAATGTTTGCTTGAACTGATGCCCAGCAAATTCAAATTAATGATGATTGGGAAATATACCAGAAGACCGGACAGAGGGTATAGACTCAGGAGACAGGCTGCATATCTCGCTCAGAGAGAAAGGTCTAGGGGTGAGCATAGTGTCTAGTATATCGCAGCCAATGCTCGTCCGGCAAATATAAGAATGGCCTCCAGAAATCTTAAGTCATTCTGGGCCCTGTATAGAACATATATAAGGGCCATCTTGGAGTGCGGAACCAACACTTGAAGAAAACGTTTTAAGAAAATGGAGAAGAAGTGGTGCAGACAAACTGTATACATAGTTTTAGAAGCAGAACGGAACGATATAACCAACGAGACTAGGAATGAATCTGGCAAGCAGCAAGTTAAGAGGCGGGTTCAGGAGCTAAGACTCAACTTTTGCAACCTTTATATATATATATATATATATATATATATATATATATATATATATATATATATATATATATATATATTTAATGTATTACAGCATTTAATTAAAAAAATATTATTTAAAGAAGAGGAAAACTATTATTAAGCTCAGTCTGTGATTTGTACCAGTCTCAGGAAGCCATGAGTTATCTTTCCTCTTGAAGAGACAAGTTTCCTGGGCCATAATTATCATCAGCTCCGGATTTTAGCAGTTCCGAAATGTCCAGACGAGGACACGCTAAAACTGCTTCAGAATCAGGCGGAGTGGAAATGAACTCTTCCTTTTAAAAGTCCCTTTATATATATATATATATATATATATATATATATATATATATATATATATATATATATATATATATATATATATATATATATATATATATATTTTACGTGTGTGTGTGTGTGTATGTGGGGAAGGGAGGTCTATACCTTGTCAAGAGTAGGAGTTCGTCTGTTGGCTTAATTATCAAGTGTAAAGCTGCATCCATGATGGTCACAACCAGTTACTTGTTTGACTCAACGATGCTTAATCTAGGAGGATCTGTCAGTGGATTGCCAGGTGATGGGGAACCGGACTAGCGTTATGTAGATGGCTGTCAGTTTAACATTTTCCAGAGCACTGTCAATGCTGCCTAGCAGACACATTACTCGCAGATAAATTAGGTCAAACAAAAGTGTTCCGAAATGGATAAAAGGAAGATTTTATCAATTTGATAATTACTTGGGTATAAAACCTGGAGGGATTAATGTTGATCTATCCTGGCTGAGATACTGAACACCTTTAAATGACGTCTTCAAGGGTGAGATACTGAACACCTTTAAATGACGTCTTCAAGGGTGAGATACTGATCACCTTTAAATGATGTCTTCAAGGTTGAGATACTGAACACCTTTAAATGACTTCTCTACTTCTTCCGTTAACTGCAGTTTAATGTGGCCTCCTACTAGCCTTGCTTCACGGGCGAAACGTTCCGACAATAAAGACACACAGAAGCTGCACTTGTGTCTTATTTATCAAATAAGGTAATATATGAAAATATGTAACATTTCCACTGTGTCTGATATCTTCGTTTCACTTGTCTCTCTCTAATACTTTCCTCTTGTGAATCTATCTTCTCACTCTCTCTCTCTCTCTCTCTCTCTCTCTCTCTCTCTCTCTCTCTCTCTCTCTCTCTCTCTCTCTCGGACTTCAATGCAAAAAAGTAATTTTATCTGACTTTTTGTGGATTTCTCCTAGGTAATTTACACATATGTTACAATGTATGATAATTTGTGTAACTGTATTTATGTATACCTGTACCTAAATAAACTTACTCTCTCTCTCTTTCTCTCTCCCTCATTCACTCCTACACAAGAATCTCGTTTCTGAGTCAGTTCGCGACTAAGGTAAAAAACGCCAAAAATGTTCCTACGGGCACTTCGTCGTGTTGTCATTCCTGGAAGCTCACCCCCTCCCCCCCCTCCCCCCCCCCTACCTCCTGCACTATGTTCAACTGACGTTGTAGGTCAGATTGCTCCAGCTGTGCTGCTTCACTTGTATTGTCTGTTTCTCTTGTTTCTTTCTCTTCAATCACGTTTTTTTTATATGAACTGATCCCAGTCTGTTTTTTTTTTTTTACTTCTATTCTTGAAGTTTAATTATCGTTTCCAACTCCCTCTATGTTTTCGCTTAGATTTTATTTGAGTTTGTTGTGTTACGTCTGTTTTGGGGAGGATTTTTTTTATCACGTTTGCGGAATGTTTGTAAAATTCTGTTTAATCTAGCATCCCATCTTGCTAATAACCTGTTCGTTGTAACCACCTCGTTCCAGTGCGTCTTTTTCTACACCACCTCAGCAGAATTCAAGATTAAACGTAATGTTGTTTCAAGTAACGTTCAAACTTTAGACGAGGAGAGTTGTTTCCGTTTCTTTAGTTTTGATAATAAGAAGAAAAAAATAGCACAGTTTTCACATCTTAAAGCTAAACGCATTTCCCAGCAACCTGCTCTCCAGGTGAGGCGTCAACCTGCTCTCCAGCTGAGGCGTCAACCTGCTCTCCAGGTGAGGCGTCAACCTGCTCTCCAGCTGAGGCGTCAACCTGCTCTCCAGCTGAGGCGTCAACCTGGCTCCATCTAAGTCGAATCTGAATATTAATTATTCCTGCTAGGTTAAGATAGGTTAGGATAGCATCAACAGACTAACTGATCAAGGAATCGACCAAGAGGCCTGCCTGCTCTGTGACCAGGGGTTATTATTATTATTATCATGGGGAGCGCTAAACCAGTAGGGATTATACAGCGCCTGTGGGGGGAAAGGGGGGGGGGAGACATTCAGGATCAATTTAAGGCACTGGAGCACAGATCCAATTCCCTAGATCAAGAGCCCCTCACCAGCATAAAGAAACCTCCCTTGAGGGGAATGTGGGGTGATAACCCCTGGTCAAATCTTGAATAAATTCCTCTTTACATATAGATTTTATATGATTTATTTCAACTGGAATTCCACTGTGCTGAAGGGTTCTTGATCTAAGGAGTAGGATATACTTTCCTCTTCCTCGGATCAAGTCCTATTACTCCATCCTTTCCCAGAAATGCATAGGAGCTTTGTGACTGATGGGCTTAGCGACCCTTCATGATTATATTAATGATCTGTATGAATAACTCTGCATACATCCCTGGTTCATCAATCCTGCCTCACATCTCTGGTTCATCAATCCTGCCTCACATCTCTGGTTCATCAATTCTGCCTCACATCTCTGGACACATCCTTGGTTCATCAATAGTGTACCTGGAGTTTACCTGGAGAGGGTTTCGGGGGGTCAACGCCCCCGCGGCTGGGTCTGAGACCAGGCCTCATCTCCAAGCCCAGCCTCACACAAGGTGCACTACCATGATGCTACCCACAATACTTGATTAAGATCCATCTAACTATCTGCTGCCAGGGTTTAGTGAGTAATAGATTGTGTAACTGTCTACCTGGAGGGTATTCCGGGGGTCAGCGCCCCCGCGGCCCGGTCCACGACCAGGCCTTCCGTGAACATGGAAAGAAAATAACACACATTTAAAAGAAGAATAAGGGGAAATATTGAGTTTTTGCCAAAGCGAGAGAGATTTACCTAAGAAGGTATTCTTTTTGGATGGGTGCAGGAGTACGAACCCATGCATCTCGGATTGTTGTCACTAATGCAGTTTTTTTTGTGTCTTTTAACAGAGTGAACATGATTTTCATTTTGTTCGTCTTTGTTAGAAATAATTTGAACACTTTTGTTTTTATTGTGACGAAACTTAATTTTCTCATATTAGGGAAAATCATTTTGATTAGTGATTCCTGATTATGTATAATTGTTTTTTTAATCATGGAAATATTAAAAAAATTGTGATAAAGATTTCCTTCCTCTCATTTTTCTCATTTGGTGAATTTTATACACATACACACACACACACACACTTTAGTATATATATATATATATATATATATATATATATATATATATATATATATATATATATATATATATATAAACACTGATCTCTGGCCGACGGAGACTCGAACCTACGAACCTCATGACAAGGTACGCAGTGCTTTGCCGACCGTACCACACTGGTCCAATACCTTGGCGTCCAGCTCACGCTAGACGTTGATCCAAGGCAGCCAGCTTTCAGGCAGGAGGCTTACAGCATTTCATCTCATCCCCTGCATGCACCGACACAACTAGAGATTTTACAACGCCTGCTCTTGCGAATTCCTAGCATATATATATATATATATATATCTATATATATATATATATATATATATATATATATATATGTCGTGCCGATTAGGTAAAACTGGTCAATTAGCAAGAACTCATTTAAAATTAAGTCCTTTCTAAAATTTTCTCTTATACGTTTAAAGATATATTTTTTTCATTTATGTTAATGTAAGAATTTATAATTTTGTACCAAGAGAAACTTTGAAAACCTACCTAACCTTATTACAACAAGCGCAATTTAATTTAGCCTAACCCAACTAAATATATTTTGGATACGTTAACAATAATTTAATAATACACAAACACAATGAAATATATTTTTTTCGTTATGTTCAGAATGATTTTTGCGAAATTATTGCATACACAAATTTTCACTTGTCTTATATGGCAAGGTGAGCGTTGCTATTTAAGCCAAAATCGCAAGTTTTACCTAATCGGCACGACATATATATATATATGCAAAAAGATCACAGTAAACAGGTGATATCAAAATATGCAAAACAACCACTATGAAAAAATAGAAGAATTCCAAGCGCATTCGTTTTCGTTTTCATTTCGCTTTCGTGGTTGTTTTGTATATATATATATATATATATATATATATATATATATATATATATATATATATATATATATATATATATATATATATATATAATGAACACTTGTCATTACTCAATAATAACCCAATTTAAGACAAACTCAAGTGCTTAATTGATCTGTATATTTCGATCCTCTTCTGGGATCCTCTTCAGCAGACACACAAGTGGAAGGAGACCATGAATTTACAGGGAAGGTTACACCTCACACCGTGCGGGTGAGTATGGAGGACAGGTCAAGGAGTGAGAAAACAGGGCCTGTAGAGAAGCTTTCTACCCAATTTTTTCTTAATAATGCACAACGTTCTCAAAGTATATATATATAAGCCATGCGTGTCGTAAGAGTCGACTAAAATGCCGGGAGCAAGGGGCTAGTAACCCCTTCTCCTGTATACATTACTAAAGTTAAAGAGAGAAACTTTTGTTTTTCTCTTTTGGCCACCCTACCTTGGTGGGAAACGGCCGATTTGTTGAAAGAAGATATATATATATAAATATATATATATATATATATATATATATATATATATATATAATATATATATATATATATATATATATATATATATATATATATATATATATATATATATATATATATTTAAATATTCCCAGAAAGAAATTAGGTCAGATAAAAAGACAACTCCTGTACTGAAGCTCCCTACTCAAATTTGAAGCTTCTCTACAGGATATGTCTTCTCAATCACTCCTTGACCTGTCCTCCAACGCCCGGTGAGAGGTTCGAGGTTCACGTTCTCCTTCCACTTGTGTATCTGCTGAAGAGCATCCCAGAAGAGGGTTGAAATATACTTGTGGGTTATTACCGAGTACATCTTCCATTATCTTTGTGATAAATATTTTTCATGTGATATTTTTTTCATATTTTTCACTTTTGATGAAATATATTTCTCATACTAATTTTTCTCTAGGATAAATACTTTTTCCTTCAATTTCTCTCTTTTTCTATCTCTTATAAATACTTCTCCCATTTTATCATATTTGTGTTAAAAAAAAATTCTCATTGTATCCCTAGTGGGATCAATTTTTCCCGTTTTATCTCCTGTTGATACAAAGTCCTCCAGTTGTATCTCCTCTTCATATATATTCCTCCTATTGTATGTAGCTGCTCCTGGTGATATAAATTCCTCTCGATGTATCTCCTGCTGATATATATTCCTCCCATTGTATCTCATGTTGGTATAAATTCCTCCCGTTGTATCTCCTGCTGATATAAATTTCTCCCGTTTTATCATTTTGGAGGTATATATTTCTCACGTTTTATCATTTTGGAGGTATATATTTCTCACGTTTTATAATTTTGGAGGTATATATTTCTCCCGTTTTATCATTTTGGAGGTATATATTTCTCACGTTTTATCATTTTGGAGGTATATATTTCTCCAGTTTTATCATTTTGGAGGTATATATTTCTCACGTTTTATAATTTTGGAGGTATATATTTCTCCCGTTTTATCATTTTGGAGGTATATATTTCTCACGTTTTATAATTTTGGAGGTATATATTTCTCCAGTTTTATAATTTTGGAGGTATATATTTCTCCAGTTTTATAATTTTGGAGGTATATATTTCTCACGTTTTATCATTTTGGAGGTATATATTTCTCCCGTTTTATCATTTTGGAGGTATATATTTCTCCCGTTTTATCATTTTGGAGGTATATATTTCTCACGTTTCATCGCTTTGATGGTAAAAACTTCTGGTGTTTTCAGAGTGTCTTGTCGAGTCAGCTCCATCATGCGTGTCTGGGAGAGAAAAATTACATCCGTTTTCTGTTTCATGAGGATACAAATTCCTCCTGAATTAGTTCTCTTTTTTTTTTTTTTCTCTCTCTCTCTCTCTCTCTCTCTCTCTCTCTCTCTCTCTCTCTCTCTCTCTCTCTCTCTCTCTCTCTCTCACACACAGTCTTACATTCTTAATTTATTCCTTCTTTTAACTTGTTATTCTCTTTGTGTCTTACTGTCTGTCTCTCTGTTACTTTGTATATCAAGCATTCTGTCTTGCCTATTGATAGAATATCTGAATATCCTCCTTCCTCCTCTCTTCATTGTCTATCCGCACTCAGCACAAGTACGTGCAGTTCTAGTGCCTGAGGTGAGATGTTTCTGGATCCTGGGTAATGAATGGTCGAATGCTGAGATGAAGGCTGCTTTACGGAGCTTACTCTGTCGCAGAGATCCGCAACACGCTAACTTCACAAGCCACATGAAGGTGCTGCATCCGGTGGGCCCTACAGAAGAGCAACAAGTCTAGCAGGGTTTGACGGGACGTGAGCGTTTGGCCCTGATTCTTGAACAAGAGTATTTCCCTTAAATTTAGGATGAGGAACCGCACACACATGCACGTACCATTTTCATATTCACATACAGACAGACAGACAGACAGACATACACACACACACACACACACACGGGGCCAGGAGCTGAGTCTCGACCCCTGCAACCACAATTAGGTGAGTACACCCATAGCATGTCCTGCGACATGTCCTGACGACACTGAAGGACAGGAGAGATAGGAGGGATATGATAACGATATATAAAATAGTGAGAGGAATTGACAAGGTGTCCAGAGACAGGATGTTCCAGAGATGGGACACAACAACAAGGGGTCACAGTTGGAAGTTAAAGACTCAGATGAATCACGGGGATTCATTTCTTCAGTCACAGAGTGGTCAGGAAGTGGAACAGTCTGGGAAGTGAGGTAGTGGAGGCAGGATCCATACATAGCTTTAAGAAAAGGTATGATTAAGTTCATGGAGCAGGAAGAGGCGGGGTCAGGAGCTGTGAATCGAACCCTGCAACCACAACTAGGTGAGTATAGCTACCTGAGTGCAGTAGCTCCTGAGCCCCTCTCTGTGTGATTTATGTGTTGATGAGTGTGAAGCACCAAAATAACCAAACTTTATAAAGGGGGTGGACCAGTAAGCCAGCGGAAGACCTCAGTCACATAATCAAAAGCTCCAGCTGTGGGTCGCCATATGACTAAGACACGCGTCAGCAAACACTTGTCCTGTTTCCACACAAACCTCACCTAACCTAACTGCTTGCCCACAGCGTTGTGTATTTTCCCCCCACAGTCACAGTTTTCATGGCTGCCGTTCTGGGGGGAAAGTTATTTGTTGGTACCAATTTAATGGTTATAAAAGATGCAGGTTATTTGAACTTTTTCTGATAGCATTTATTTTTTTTCCTTGTATGTCTGTTAGTATGATTGGTTTTAACTTTTGAGAGACAGTTTTACTTTGTGGATGTTATTGTGTATGACTGTATGAGTAGTTTCTGTTACTACGAGCGCTGAATCATACATTCCGAAGTGCTCTGTAGATTTTATATTTTCTTTTTCCCTTCAGCTCATCCTCCTGCTCTTCATAATCCTTCTCCTCCTAATCCTTCTCCTCCTGATCCTTCTCCTCCTAATCCTTCTCCTCCTGCTCCTCCTAATCCTTCTCCTCCTGCTCTTCCTAACCCTTCTCCTGCTACTGCTCTTCCCTCTCCTCCTCCACTGCTTCTTCCCCCTCCTCTTGCTACTGTTCCTGATCCTGTTCTTCCACTTCTTGCTCCTTTGGCTTTTGCTCTTATCCCTGCTCCTCTTGCTCTTGTTCCTACTGCTACTACTACTACTAATACTTCTGTTACTATTACTACTACTACTAGTACTACTACTGATACTGCTGCTGCTGTTGTTGCTGCTACTGCTACTGCTGGTGCTCCTCCTCCTCCTCCTAATAAGACTCTTGTAAACTGCGTGGAATGCGAGGAGATGTCTCAGAAATTAATATTTTTTCCATTTTCCATTTACTGTGAACTCAAACAGGGAAGGTTTTTACAGATGGGAAAGTTGTTAGTTCCAGTTTTCTGTAAGAGATGGCAGCTGCTTGTGTGTGTGTGTGTACACGCCGCTATGTACACACATGTACACACAAAGATGTGCTTACAGGTCCGGGACACAACTTGTGTCTCCACCTCTAAACTTACCATGATCGACCTTCATTGTGTTCTGACCTCGCAAGACACACATCGTCGTACCTGTTCATGAAACTGTATGCAGAATTTTCCTTTTACGGCTCCTAGTGCATTTTCCGTATTTCCTAAATCTGAATTCTGAGACTGAAGAAACGCCTCCTAACATCCTAGTGACTCATCCAATGATCTAGCTAACGTGTGTGCACACTCATTCTTATTATTACTAGTATAATCACGAGAAGCGCAAAACTCTTAGGAGTCATACAACACTCAGGGGATGGGTAGGGGGTCATGTAATATTTTCCAGGTTCGTGTGTGTACTCTCACCCTTCTCAATCATGTAATATTTTCCAGGTTTAAACTATCACTTTAACATGTTACCTAATGAGAATACAAACGTCAGTTTCTGAACGCTCCACACACGCTTATGATTAGTATTTTCTGTATTTTAAGATACTTTAGATTAGGTTAAGTAAAGTACTATGTAAATAATACCAGATCACTTGTAATAATGTTCAGAACTGTATAATTTTACAATGATCTGAGGCAATGAACAACTTATGTAACACAGCTGGATATGATGAGGTGCATTAAAGCTATCGAAGGGTTCTTGATCTTAAGTATTGGAGCTCCCCTCTCCTTCCTTTGATCGAATGTGATTGCCTTCCATTCATCAGGTGCTGTATGACATCTACGGGATTAGTGCATCAAATAATAATAATAATAATAATAATAATAATAATAATAATAATAATAATAATAATAATAATAATAATAATAATAATAATAATAATAATAATAATATAATTATTATTCACTAATCAACACTCATTTTCTGGCCAATGATATTACACCCATTTTAGAGTAAGTTTGTGGTGCTGATTCCGAATATGTCACTGGTTTTGCTTGATTGGATCTAGATTTTGGTTAATTTGGTATGCCATTGGAAAACATAAAAGACCTGGAAAAATATATTGATCAGGAGGGGCTAAGTTACAAATGGCATTAAAATTATTTTTTTAGATCATGCAAAAAGTCAAATCATGTAATACATACTAGCATACTTCATTATATATAATAACAGATTAACATAGTAAGATAATTCAGATACCACTAAGTACTGCGTATGGAAACATTGTACAATTTTCTTCTATGTTGGTCATCAGCACAGTCCCGTTGGAGGCTCCAACATATTGGTTACCATTGTACAATGACACATTTCAAGCTTTTAATGGAGCTGTGTATAAACAGCCGCCTATCTCTTGGTCGATATTCAAGTCCCATTCGAATAAGAGGTCCAGGGATGTTGGTGCAGTGTATAAGTGCTTCATCTTGGCTGAAGTTAGGAAGGAGTTCAACTTCTCTTGATCGATGAGAAGCTATTTTAACTTCTTGATATAGACAGCTCTTTTCTTTTAGTTTGGATGCTAACATTTCAGATGATCGCTTGGACAGATAAAGGTCACGTATCAGATCAATGAATTTTTCTTAGGAGAATTGTTGAGCTGTTGAAATGTTTACTTCATATTCACTTCCACTAAAACCACCTGCGTTGCATCATAAACCCTGAGTTTCTTTAACATCTGATAACGTAAGGTCAGGCAGTGTTGTAAACACTGGTATGGTAACGTCTTCACTGTGTGGCACAGGTCTCCTTGCTGATTCCAAATC
>WNWK01000789.1:145000-150000 GCA_009830355.1 Cherax destructor
TAATAATAATAATAATAATAATAATAATAATAATAATAATAATAATAATAAAATATTAATAATAATAATAATAATAATAATAATAATAATAATAATACTAATAATAATAATAATAATAATAATAATAATAATAATAATAATAATAATAATGATAATAATAATAATATTATATTATTATTGTATTTTTATTGTGGTTGCCGTTGTTGTTGTTGTTGTTAACTGCTTTCAGTTTATTTAATAGGTCATTCTTATTTGTGCTAGAGTCATTTTAATAGCTAAAAATTTGATATATTACTCGAGATTCTTTTTCAGACTAATTAAAAAGCCTTTTAACAAGCCGTATTGTATATCTGGTATACTGAAACAAAGGAAGAGGAGAGAGAGAGAGAGAGAGAGAGAGAGAGAGAGAGAGAGAGAGAGAGAGAGAGAGAGAGAAATTGTACTACCTACAACACACATCCTCCAGATTTTTTATATATATTTATATTTTAATTCATGTTAAGCGCTAAACCTATTTGGGTTATTCAGCGCAATACTTTGTGGAGGCTTGATCCTCCGTCTGCTGGGCGCGAGACAGACACACTCTCTATTTGTACTCACCTATTCCCATACACACATCCTCCAGAGAAGTGAACATCAGCGAAGTCAGTGATATTAAAGTGTGGTGTATCAACAAGCGTGTGTGTTTGAGGGAGCCGGGAGGCCCATGTACCAGCAATCACTATTGCAAGTAAGTTTATTCAGGTTCAGGTACATATAAATACAGTTATATAAATTATCATACATAGCAGCATATATGTAAATTGCCTAGGATAACCCAAGAAAGTCAAAGTGACTTATTGCCATTGGGGTACTTGAATATTTACTATACTTTCTTTGGTTCTATGTAATAACACCTGCGTGCTTTATAACAATGTGACCCTGCATCTATAACATATAACAAGTAAGTTGTGTTACCGTGGCCTGGTGGCAAAAGCTCTCGCTTCACACGGCGAGGGTCCGGGTTCGATTCCCGGAAACATCGGACGTGTTTTCTTACACCGGTTGTCTATGTTCACCCATCAGTAAAATGGGTACCTGGGTATTAGTCGACTGGTGTGGGTCGCATCCTGGGACAAAACTGACCTAATTTGCCCGAAATGCTCTGCATAACAAGCGACTTTCTCTATAGTAGTATGCCATTGATGTCAGCTAGGCCTTGTACATGTACTTGTAGAAATAACTATATTATTATTATTAAGCCATTGCAGTGTTTGTGAGCTAACTAAGAGAGCTCTGCCATTCCTTAAGTGTAAGAAACCTACGTTTTCCAATCACTGTCACACAGACTGGATGACAGAAAAAGTCTTTCGTTGTAACCAGGTAAAACATCTCAGGAGCTTGAAAGACATCCTGGTTCCTGTGACATATGTAGAGACGAGGCTGGAGCCACAACAGGAATGTTCAGAAGTACCTCAGGGACTCGACTCAATTAAGACTACCCTCATGAGCTGTGTTGTAAAGTTGCAGCTAAGATAATCCATCACAGGGAAGCACTTCATGGGCTCCTCAAATCTTTAGATACTCTCTAAGCCATTGCTGAAGGCCAGCGTAGGCTTATATCAAGTGACATAAGCTGATTAGCTGATGCCGACACTATTGACAAGGACTGGAAATCTTACATTGAGATCAACTCAGCAGCAAATAACTTGAGGGACTGAGTCCCATCTGATGATGTAAAACTAATGAGAATAAAAATAGATGAGGAGAGGGAAAGACTCAATGAATCTGGACACACTGCAAGACTGGTCAGATAATTGGTGGTCTCTGTTAACCCTCGGCATACACGGAGTTACGAAGATTGGAGAAGATGCCACGAAATATAGACTCGGGTACAGAGGCTGCAGACCTCACTCAAAGAGAAAGATCTAGGGGTGAGCATAGTGCCTAACATGTCGCAAGATACTCACATCAAGCGAAGCCTTTAATAAATCTCAAGAGTAATCCCAGGTTCTTTATACAACATACGTCAGACCCATATCGGAGTATGCAGCACCAGCTTGGAACCCCCACCTGAAAAGAAAAAACGTTAAAAACTGAAGAAAGTGCCGAGGGCGTGGTATTGGAAGTGAAAGAGGACTTGGAAGAGAAAGTAGACACCCACAGCCGACTCACCCTTCACCAACACAATCCCAGAAAAACGCTCACCAGCGGCAGTACCAGGGGATAAATCAGCTGCTGAATCAGCACCGAAACACAAGAGGTGCAGCAAATAGGAGTCCACCTTCCAAGGCACCTAGGCAATGCTCTCGCTGTCACCTGAAGGGACACACCGCTGACAACTGCCTGCGAGATACCAGGTGCAATTACTGCCACAAGAGGGAACATCAAGAGGACCAGTGTCGTAAGGAAAAGTGTCGTAAAAGAACTTCAACTGAATTTTATTGACTTAAGACTCAGGGAGATTGACACCAGTCAGTCCATCTATCATCATTCTATCATGCAGGAGGAGCCACATGTCTATGGTGCATCCAACAAAATAAGCAGACTCTTGGATGTCACTACCGCCCGCCTCCGGCTGGGTTACAAGTATCTTTGGCAGGTTAAATCACCACCACCAGATGTAGACCAAACAAAATGTAAACTTTGTCAGTTGGATTATTGTCACACCCTGCGTCATTATGTACTGGAGTGCGACAAAATTAATGAATTCAGAGACAACTCACTCAGAAATGTTCAAGATATGTCAAAGTATTTTATCCACAGTGGTATATTACAGACCATTCTGGAAAAATACCCTGACTTTGCTCCCTGTAAATAAAGCATTGCTACGTGTGTATGTGTGTGTGTGTGTGTGTGTGTGCGTGTTGATTGCCATTTTGTCCTATGCACATGTCGATTAGAGGCTGGGCCTGTTGTGTGTGTGTGTGTGTGTATGTATATATGTGTGTGTATGTGTGTGTGTGTATGTGTGTATGTGTATATGTAAGTGTGTATGTATATGTGTGTGTGTGTGTGACCCAACAATAAAATTTGCACCAAGAACTCATTACAGTTGTGACCGGGTGTAGACTAGTGAAGTGTTCATTGCGTTAAAATTTGTTCATGATTGTAACCATGTATAAACGTAAGTAAGTAAATTTACTTACATGTTTCATTACCTTTGTAACTTGTGAGTTCATTACCTTTGTAGCTTGTTAGTTCATTACTTTGTAACTTGCTCAGCTATCAAAACTTTGGGGTCCAGTCCCTGGACCCATTATGTACCTCTGTAATCTTTTGACTACCGCCCACAGGATGGGTATGGGGTGACTACCGCCCAAAGGATGGGTATGGGGTGCATAATAAAGATATCAAACTGAAACTGAACTGAAGAACGTGACATCATAGCCATTGTTACAGAGCGTGACATTATAGCCATTGTAACAGAGCGTCACAGTATAGCCATTGTTACAGAGCGTGACATCGTCATAGCCATTGTTACAGAACGTGACATCATCGTAACCATTATTACAGAGCGTGACATCATTAGAGCCATTGTTACAGATCGTGACATCATTACAGCCATTGTTACAGAGCGTGACATTATTACAAGAGGTCCTTAACACTAACAGCCTTATTACCTCGGCCATGAGAGAGCAGTTACACTCTCAACACTAATGACTCATTATACGGCTCATAAATCGAGTGCCGAGAGAGAAGTGGCCCAGATAACGAGACCATAACAATATTATCATATGTAGTAATATTAAAGTAATAATAATAATAATAATAATAATAATAATAATAATAATAATAATAATAATAATAATAATAATAATAATAATAATAATAATAAAAATAATAATAATAATAATAATAATAATAATAATAATAATAATAATAATAATAATAATGCTTCTACTACTACTACTAATAATAATGACAATAATAATAGTACCAATATCAATAATAATAATAATAACAGCTTTAGATTTAAGAGTATTATTATTGTTAAAATTTTAAATAACATTTTTGTTTCAACTCTTTGCAATATATTTAGCTGTAATTGCAATAAGAGTTGCTTAGACATGTAGGAATTCCCAGTGCATCTTCATGCAAATTACCTTAAAAGCTTCCTGACCATTTAAGATAGTTAAAAGGCAGTGTTGTAACATTAGTCATCACTTGGGATTACCGAATTTCAGAATGCATTTTCTATCCACTTATAGTCTAAGTGATTGATTGGTTTTAATTGTGTGAGACGTGTTGGGAGTCGAACCGGCGTCTTGGAATTTTTTAGAGACCCAACTGTGTCGATTCGGAGTTGTAAATGGTCCAAGTCGGACCGAAACGTCGTCATAAGCTCCTTTCTCCTAAGTGAAAGCAGTTTGTGTATTGTTCCAGTCACGGAATTGTTCCTTTGTGTTCTTTAGAGTAGACCATTATTATGACTGGACAAAGCTCTACACATAGAGCGAAACATAGTCTATGATAAAGTCTCTTCCATTTTCTACCAATCTGTTTGAAAAAAAATCGGTGGATTCACAAATGTATGACTGCCGGCTCGGTCCTCCTTGTAAAATTTCTTTCTCTTGCGATATGTTGAGATTTTCATTTCATTTGACTCGACAGTGTGAGCAATCGTAATGCAAATACATGAAGACATAGAAGTATGATGGTTTATGGCACGTAATGAACACATGTCTATGTTGAATGTGAGCCCCCACATGTAGACAATAAAATACATACAATGAATTAGCTGTAAATTTCGACGCCTGAGGTCGTCCTCCTCAACAAACTGCTGAAGGAATCCACCGTTAAAGTGTCTTTTTATCTGTTCCATTATCAACTTGTGGCTGTTCTCCCAAAGCACAAGATAAATGTAGCACAAATGAGACAGAAAACAGGAAGAGAAACTTCAGGAACGAACATGCAAGAAATGGGAAGTACTGAGACAGCTTCAAAATTAGAAAGCGAAGGGACAAGTACAAACTACTCTACAGCCGCGTAAGAAAAATGTCAGCGCAGGACCAAGTGAT
>WNWK01000789.1:152500-247500 GCA_009830355.1 Cherax destructor
GACAGATGTCGTGAAGCCGAACCCCACTTAAATATTACTTGACAAGTGCAGACGAGGCGGTGATGGGTGGGTGTCAGTCTTAGTACTCTCTCTTGTGTGTTATCAGGTTGTTAATACTCTCTCTTGTGTGTTGTCAGGTTGTTAATACTCTCTCTTGTGTGTTGTCAGGTTGTTAATACTCTCTCTTGTGTGTTGTCAGGTTGTTAATACTCTCTTCTTGTAAGTGTTTGTCAGGTTGTTAATACTCTCCTTGTGTGTTGTCAGGTTGTTAATACTCTCCTTGTGTGTTGTCAGGTTGTTAATACTCTCTCTTGTGTGTTGTCAGGTTGTTAATACTCTCCCTTGTGTGTTGTCAGGTTGTTAATACTCTCTCTTGTGTGTTGTCAGGTTGTTAATACTCTCTCTTGTGTGTTGTCAGGTTGTTAATACTCTCTCTTGTGTGTTGTCAGGTTGTTAATACTCTCCTTGTGTGTTGTCAGGTTGTTAATACTCTCTCTTGTGTGTTGTCAGGTTGTTAATACTCTCTTGTGTGTTGTCAGGTTGTTAATACTCTCTTGTGTGTTGTCAGGTTGTTAATACTCTCTTGTGTGTTGTCAGGTTGTTAATACTCTCTCTTGTGTGTTGTCAGGTTGTTAATACTCTCCTTGTGTGTTGTCAGGTTGTTAATACTCGTTACTTTTAATTAGCAGGAACGTTATACCAATTTGTTGCCGTCCATATTTCAATAGTTTTCTTTGTGTTGAAGGTTGTTAACTTTGTTCTTATATTTAAGGAATGTTAAATCGCTCCATATGTGTTTGTCAGGTGTTAAAATTACATGCAAATCCTTTGGAGACGCAATACCTTTTGTTTTAAAGAGGAACCTCTGTGTGTTGAGGTTTTAATACTTTTTTGGTGTTGTCAAGGTTTTTAATCTGATGAAGTTTCAGGGAAATCATCTTGAAAATATTAAAATTGCTTAATATTTCCAATTATGTTCAGGTGTTAAACTCTCCCTTGTGTGTTGTCAGGTTGTTAATACTCTCTCTGTGTGTTGTCAGGTTGTTAATACTCTCTCTTGTGTGTTGTCAGGTTGTTAATACTCTCCCTTGTGTGTTGTCAGGTTGTTAATACTCTCTCTTGTGTGTTGTCAGGTTGTTAATACTCTCCCTTGTGTGTTGTCAGGTTGTTAATACTCTCTCTTGTGTGTTGTCAGGTTGTTAATACTCTCTTGTGTGTTGTCAGGTTGTTAATACTCTCTTGTGTGTTGTCAGGTTGTTAATACTCTCTTGTGTGTTGTCAGGTTGTTAATACTCTCTTGTGTGTTGTCAGGTTGTTAATACTCTCTTGTGTGTTGTCAGGTTGTTAATACTCTCTCTTGTGTGTTGTCAGGTTACTGGTGATACACTGTGATGTTAGAGTCAGGTTACTTTTAATTAGACATGGAACGATACCAAAATTTTTGCCGATACCCATAATTTCTCAATAGTTTTTTCTTTTTCATTATTGAAATTATGATAACTTTGTTCCTTATATTTAATGGAAATGATTATCGCTCAATATGTAAGTAATGACCCAGGAAGGTTAAAATTACATGCAAAATCCTTTGAGACGCCAATGCCATTATTCATTTCTAATTAGAGGAACCCCCGTGAGACTTACACACTGAGAAAAAAAAATATTTAAAATTTCTGGATCTCTCAATTTGTAATCTGATGAAGACATAACGAGAAATCAATTATGAAAATAATAAAATTGCTAATAATTTCCAATTATGTTCAATGTGAAATTGAAACATCCAGAACTTTCATAATGATGATTATTTAAAGCTCTATATTTTTTTCTGTGAAAACTGAAAAAGTTAATTTTTGTAATATCTGAGAATTGAATATTTAAAATTACAGCCGAATACTTGAGGAACTGCTTTATCTATTATTAAACCAAATTAACCGACGCATTTCTATTAAGCGGTTTAAAGTTCTTTCATTTTTTAACTTCGAAGAAACGCATTGGAAAAAAGTATATAAAAAAAACATACATTATTGTAACACCCATCCTGTACTCTCTCCCAGAGCAGTCCCACACCCATCCTGTACTCTCCCAGAGCAGTCCCACACCCATCCTGTACTCTCTCAGAGCAGTCCCACATCCATCCTGTACTCTCCCAGAGCAGTCGCACACCCATCCTGTACTCTCTCAGAGCAGTCCCACACCCATCCTGTACTCTTTCAGAGCAGTCCCATACCCATCCTGTACTCTCTCAGAGCAGTCCCACACCCATCCTGTACTCTCTCAGAGCAGTCCCATACCCATCCTGTACTCTCTCAGAGCAGTCCCATACCCATCCTGTACTCTTTCAGAGCAGTCCCATACCCATCCTGTACTCTCTCAGAGCAGTCCCACACCCATCCTGTACTCTTTCAGAGCAGTCCCATACCTATCCTGTACTCTCTCAGAGCAGTCGCACACCCATCCTGTACTTTCTCTCAGAGCAGTCCCACACCCATCCTGTACTCTCTCAGAGCAGTCCCATACCCATCCTGTACTCTCTCAGAGCAGTCCCATACCCATCCTGTACTCTTTCAGAGCAGTCCCATACCCATCCTGTACTCTCTCAGAGCAGTCCCACACCCATCCTGTACTCTTTCAGAGCAGTCCCATACCCATCCTGTACTCTCGCAGAGCAGTCGCACACCCATCCTGTACTCTCTCAGAGCAGTCCCACACCCATCCTGTACTCTCTCAGAGCAGTCCCATACTCATCCTGTACTCTTTCAGAGCAGTCCCATACCCATCCTGTACTCTCTCAGAGCAGTCCCACACCCATCCTGTACTCTTTCAGAGCAGTCCCATACCCATCCTGTACTCTCTCAGAGCAGTCGCACACCCATCCTGTACTCTCCCAGAGCAGTCTCACACCCATCCTGTACTCTCTCTCAGAGCAATCGCACACCTCTCCTGTACTCTCTCAGAGCAGTTCCACACCCATCCTGTACTCTCTCAGAGCAGTCCCATACCCATCCTGTTCTCTTTCAGAGCAGTCCCATACCCATCCTGTTCTCTCTCAGAGCAGTCCTACACCCATCCTGTACTTTCTCAGATCAGTCCTACACCCATCCTGTACTTTCTCAGATCAGTCCCACACCCATCCTGTACTCTCTCAGAGCAGTCCAACACCCATCCTGTACTCTCTCAGAACAGTCGCACACACATCCTGAACTCTCTCAGAGCAGTCCCACACCCATCTTGTACTCTCTCAGAGCAGTCCCACACCCATCCTGAACTCTCTCAGAGTAGTGGCACACCCATCCTGTACTCTCTCATAGGAGTCCCGCACCCATCCTGTACTCTCTCAGAGCAGTCCCACACCCATCCTGAACTCTCTCAGAGTAATGGCACACCCATCCTGTACTCTCTCATAGGAGTCCCGCACCCATCCTGTACTCTCTCAGAGCAGTCCCACACCCATCCTGTACTCTCTCAGAGCAGTCGCACACCCATCCTGAACTCTCTCAGAGCAGTCGCACACCCATCCTGAACTCTCTCAGAGCAGTCGCACACCCATCCTGAACTCTCTCAGAGCAGTCCCACACCCATCCTGTACTCTCATTTTTCCTGGCTGTAATGACATTAAATTTATTGTGTTCTTTGAAAGAAAGGTCAGCTGACATAATTACTTGAAGGTCTTTCACATGTTCCTTTCGTTCTTTTTGATGATCCTCTTGGGCTTTTGAATACAGAGTCCACTTTGAACTCTTCATTCTTTCAGTATCTAAGCAGCTGGGAGTTATCACCGTTGAACGTCATATTATTTTCCACTGCTTTTTATCTTCTAGCATTTTTTCTGTGTCTTGTACTGAGGTGATTTTTATAATTATTTTGGTATCGTTCGCAATGATCCTTATTAGGATAAGGAACAGTATAGGTGCCAGGACTGTGCCTTGGGGTACCGATTTTTTTTTAACTTCACTAATGGGGGATTCTGTCTGTTTAATACTACTCTCCTGTGTTCTATCTGCCAGACTTTTGCAGCAAACACACTTCTCATGGCTGAGGTACTGACCACTTCTTTAAGGCCGGACTGTGGTTCGTACCCTGGACTGCAAGAGTCCAGCAGCAACACCCTGCTTGATAAAGCCTTGATCCACCGGGAGACCTGGTTTGGGACTGTGCCGCGGGGGCGCTGACCCCCGAAAACATCCTCAGTAGGCGAACCTTTTTGTGAAAAAATACCTAACTGGTGTGCAATGTATCTTTCTCATTTCGTTGCTGCTTGATGCTGCAAGCAGACCAGCTGCACTCGCTGAGTTCCAGCTGCTGAATTCTCTCCTGAGTTTATTTCATTTTATTCTTAATGTTGTCAAGGTTTGTTGAACATCCTCTGCATTGACGCTTTGAGAGCTGAGAAAAGGCTACCAAAGCCTGAGAGTCTTGGATCACTCAAAATTTTGTAGATAAAATGCTTCATACGTGAAGTTAAGGCAGTATTTCTGAGACCAGATAATTTCTTTCATGAAGACGTACGGTTGTTTTGAGAAATATTTTCAACAAAGAAGATAACTTAGCCGGACGATTTCACTTATTTCTACAGAATGATGGAAGGTGTGTGTTATCTAGGCAATGCTTTTGCTAACATTAAATAAGTGCTGAATGAGCTTGTGCTTTGATAGTTTATTTTGCTCTGATAGAGCTTCTAGTTTATTGCAAGGTAGAGGAAAGTGACTGAAGTGGCTCATTATTTGCCCACTGTTAGCAATGATGTTTTTTATTACTTTCTGCACCAGAATACAATCATGGATAACTAAGTGAAGTGTATGTACTGTATTAGTGTATGTGTGTGTGTGTGTTTGTGTGTGTGTTTGTGTGTGTGCCCTTACGATTTATTAATGTTCCCCATCCTTAAATATCCATTTACCAATTCAAGAGATAATGACAGCTCTCTCTCTCTCTCTCTCTCTCTCTCTCTCTCTCTCTCTCTCTCTGTCTTCTCTCAACATAGCATCGAAATGTTGACTGCTTTACCCCAGCTCTAAATATATCATTAAATATTTGTTCCTAATCACTGGAGTACTGGGTGAAGAGGATCACCTAATTAATTTACCTCGTCCATTAGAGTCAAGTCGACGCTCTAAGCACACAGTCATAACGGCAAAACTATGTCGTGATCAGCACCTCTGCTCTTGCAAACAAATTTCCCACTTCAGGAAAAGCCGGAGGGCTATAGAGAATATGCTAATTTTATTATAAAATCTACGCTTGAGTGAGCAAGCATTAAAAAAATTCACACAATTATTGCAGTTTTAATTAGTTAACGGATGGTTGAGCTAAGCCGGTGATAATCCAGCAATTATAGCAGCAGCTGGACGTGACACTAATATTGCCTCGCTGGATCACTGGGCTCCAGTTCTGCAGCAATAAGTGAAGTGTCTGATACCGGCTTCAAGTAGCTGCAGTAAGAAGACACTTCCAATAAGACAAAGTGCGTGATACCAGTATTTACCAAGTAACTGCAATCTGAACACAGTTTTTACAGTTAGTGTCTGATGCCAGCTTTTAGTACCTAACCGATGTAAGAAGATACTTTTGATAACGTACGAGTGTACGCGAGTTAAGAAAGTTATCTGCCTGGAATGGATGGGTTTAATAATAATAATAATAATAATATCTTTATTTACTACAAGTACATGTACATGGTATACAGGCCTAGCTGACATCAGTGACATACTACTATATAGAAAGTCCCTTGTTATGCTGAGCATTTCGGGCAGATTAGGTCAGTGTCCTAGGATGCGACTCACACCAGTCGACTAACGCCCTTCTACTTTTATTTGTCGTGGAAAGTGCTCTGTAAATAACGATTGGTGTACATTGCAAAGCATTTTGGAAACGAAGCTTTATGACAATGAGAGCAAGGAAACGAAGCGTCGTGACAATGAGATCAAGGCAACGAAGCGTCGTCACAAAGAGAGCAAGGCAACGAAGCGTCGTGACATCAAGGCAACGAAGCGTCGTGACAATGAGATCAAGGCAACGAAGCGTCGTCACAAAGAGAGCAAGGCAACGAAGCGTCGTGACATCAAGGCAACGAAGCGTTGTGACAAAGAGAGAGCAAGGCAACGAAGCGTCGTCCCAAAGAGAGCAAGGCAACGACGCGTCGTGACAATGAGACCATGACAACGAACTCAACTTCACATGAACTCTGAGACAAAAGAAGAAAGCTGAACTTAATATCGGTACAACGACTTCCGTAATCACGACAAAATCTGCTCATACAGACGTAACTTTCCTCAGCAGTCTATACAAAACTGGAATTAAATTTAATTAAGTTTTCTTGCCAGTTAAATGCTCCTCTTTATAACTATAGCAGTACCCGAAAAAATGTACATATGTAACAGCAACTCAAATAAAATTACATATATATACTGGACTTGCAGGAGGTAGCAGGTAGTTGCAGTTCATCTCATCAGGTTGCATACCCGGAGACGGCAACAAAGTTCCTCACGCTGCACGTCAAGGCCGTCATTAAATCAAGTTCGGATAATCACGGCTCTGAGAACGATGTTATTACAGCGACGGGCTGAAGGAGGGTCTCCCGCCAGCGGCGCCCGTCTTGCTGGGGCCGGCCGCCAGACTCACTCCAGTATTAGAGTAACGACTGGAGGAGCAACGATGATAGTTGAGGTGGTGGAGCAGCCAGCTGGAGGGATTACTAGCGAGAGATGGAAATGAATAGAGAAGATTGAGATAGGTAAAAGGGAGATAGCTAGATTTAAATGGAGAAATGGAGACGGCTAGATGAAGAAAGAGGCGGTGATAGGGAAATAGCTAGAGGGAGAGGGGAAGGATCTAGAGAAGTAGATGGGATGTTAGGAAGGAGATAGAGAGGAGTTCATAGTGATGAAATAAATTGTGAAAAAGGAAGTGAATGAAGGAATATGATGAAAAATGAAGCTAGTATGGTATCCCCTATATTGAAGATAAAGACACGTGTGCAACAGTTGGGTATTTTTATTGATGAAACGTTTCGCCTACACAGTAGGCTTCTTCAGTCAAATACAAAGGAGCAGTAGTAATGAAATAAAGATGATGTAATCAGTCCATCAACCTTGGGGAAAAAATATTTGAGGTGGTCAGTCCCTCAGCCAGGAGAAGAGTTCATCTGATTTCTGAACAGCCAAGTATAAGCCAGTAGACCTGCTGCAGAGTTCCTGCATCTAACCATCTCTAGGTAAGAAACACCAGTTTTGAAAGTTTGAAGATGATCAGAAGCAGCATTCTCCAGAAATCGCACAGAAACCACTATCCCAATTTGCTAAATAAAATAAAAATATTGAGACTTAGGCAGTCTACCAACAATGGAAATTTTCCATGGATGAAAAAACACCAGTACTGAAAGTTTGAAGTCCACCAGAAGAAGCATTCTCAGTTTTTCGCAAAGAAAAAACAATCTACAATTCTTTAATATAATTGGCAAATGGATACATACATACCCCAATTAAAAAAACAGTAAGAATGATATAATTGTGTTGGAAGTTTGAAACCAATCAGAAGAGGCGTTTTGAAGTAATTGCACGGAAATCGCTGCTTTATTGCATGAATAAAATTGACAAATTAGGACTTACATCCCAATTAAAATCCGAAACTTGTGTAGGATAAGTTACGCTGAAAGTTTAAATCCAATAAGAACAATCGTTCTCAAGTTATCACAGGGTCGCCTTGCAGAAGAAAAACTCGTACCTAAAGATATGACCAGCTCTTCTGTAAAACAATAACAAAACATATAATTTAAGTTGGTATATTAGACACATGTGCAACACTTGGGTATCTTTATTGAGAAAAAGGTTTCGCCACACAGTGGCTTCATCAGTCCATACAAAGAGGAACTGTGAAGAGCAGAAGGAGTTTGAGGTAATCAATCCCTCAGCCTGGAGTCGATGTAATTAGTCCATCAATCTTGAAAAGATTGATGGACTGATTATATCGACACCAGGCTGAGAGACTGATTCCCTCAAGACTACGTCTTCAAGGGTGATGGACTGTACACACACAACCCGCACATATAAAAGAGAGGAGCCTACGACGACGTTTCGGCCCGACTTGGACCATTTACAAAGTCACACTAACACACAGAGACGGTGGAAGGGGTATTTATAGGCAGGCAGACAGGGGAGGGTACAAGAGAGTGGGGTAATAATGGAGTAAGTAGTGGAAGTGGTAGTAGTAGTAATAGTACTAGTGGAGACAGTCATATTCTAGGAAAGGAGCACTGCAATGAGGCTAGCGGCCCGCAAGGGTGGGACGAGAACACAGAGGGAGGAAAGGCGAATAAAATAAAGGACAAATACAAGGCAAATGAAAAGAAAGAAAGGAAAACCCATAGGAGAAAAAAGGAGAAGGGGGAAGAGATGAAAGGGGAAGGAATCAGGTTAAGTCACGGGTGTTCTGAAGTTTTCCTTTCTTTCTTTTCTTTTGCCTTGTATTTGTCCTTTATTTTATTCACCTTTCCTCCCTCTGTGTTCTCGTCCCACCCTTGCGGGCCGCTAGCCTCATTGCAGTGCTCCTTTCCTAGAATATGACTGTCTCCACTACTACTATTACTACTACTACCACTTCCACTACTTACTCCATTATTACCCCACTCTCTTGTACCCTCCCCTGTCTGCCTGCCTATAAATACCCCTTCCACCGTCTCTGTGTGTTAGTGTGACTTTGTAAATGGTCCAAGTCGGGCCGAAACGTCGTCGTAGGCTCTCTTTTATATGTGCGGGTTGTGTGTGTATTGTTCCAGTCACGGTATTGTGCCTTTTTTGTTATTTAGTGATGGACTGATTGCATCGACTCCAGGCTGAGACTGATTACCCCAAAACTACGTCTTCAACGACGGTGATGGACTGATTACGTCGTCTTTACATTTCTATTGATTCTGCCTAACCTCTTCTGTACTCGACTGAAGAAGCCTACCATGTAGGTAGGCAAAACGTATGGGAATAAAGCTACCTAACTTATCAACTTGTCGGTATGGTATATCATTATCATATTCAAGCAGCATATACCGGTATTGAAAATTTGAAGCCTCTCAGAAGAGGCTTTCTCAAGTTATCACAGGAAGCCAAACATGGAAATGGTCTTCATAAAACCGACCAGGAGGAACCTACACATGCCAAAAGCTACATGAATCTTTCAGTATCTTACAACGAATTGCTGACAGTGTAAAAGTGACATCAGCATTTCAATGAGGAAAGAAAAGACACAATGTGCTAAAATTTGTCCACCAAGGAAACGCAGACTGCGAAGAGACCTAACTCAGACCTCTCAAAATGTTGAGGAAATTTTACAAACTCAAACAGGAGGAATTATTTGAGGTGCGAAGTAGTTTAACAACGAGAAATAAATATAAAAGTTTTGGTAAAATATAATCTCGACGAGGTAAGGGAGATATTTCTCCCAGTTATGAACCAATGGAACAAATAACCTTTGGGCGTTCTAAGAGATTTTTGGAAAACTGTACCTTCTAAATTTGAGGGAATCACTTTTTAGTAAATATAACTTATATTATTAAGTGACTTAGCATCAAACTTTATATTTTTATCACTTCTGGCGTATCCAATCAAGGTGACCTCCCGTAAAAGAAAAAAGACATTTATCATTCTTCATTCAATATCTGCCAGACGGTCGTACGTATCACAAATCAAATTTCCCACTAAACTGCAATATCTCTACTTCTCCTGCCCGTTCCTGCACTCAGGTGGTTCATGCTGCTCCCTTTCCAAACATTTCATATTCTTACTGCTTTGTATATTTGTTCCTTAGCTTGTTTGGACCTAAGTGAGTTGGAGCATTATATTTATTAACCTGGACGCTTTATTGCTTTACCTCTCGTTTTGGTATATATATATATATATATATATATATAGTGTGTGTGTGTGTGTACTCACCTATTTGTGGTTGCAGGGGTCGAGACTCAGTTCCTGGCCCCGCCTCTTCACTGACCGCTACTGGGTCCTTTCTCTCTCTGCTCCATGAGCTTTATCATACCTCGTCTTAAAGCTATGTATGGTTCCTGCCTCCACTACATCACTTGCTAGACTATTCCACTTCCTGACTACTCTATGGCTGAAGAAATACTTCCTAACATCCCTTTGACTCATCTGAGTCTTTAGCTTCCAATTGTGCCCCCTTGTTTCTGTGTCCCCTCTCTGGAACATCCTGTCACTATCTACCTTGTCAATTCTCCGCAGTATTTTGTATGTCGTTATAATGTCTTCTCTAACCCTCCTGTCCTCCAGTGTTGTCAGGCCGATTTCCCTTAACCTTTCGTCGAAGGACAGTCCCTTAGCTCTGGAACCAACCTTGTTGCAAACCTTTGCACTTTCTCTAATTTCTTGACGTGCTTGACCAGGTATGGGTTCCAAACTGGTGCTGCATACTCTAGTATGGGCCTGACGTACACGGTGTGCAGTGTCTTGAACGATTCCTTATTAAGGTATCGGAACGCTAATCTTAGGTTTCCAGTCACCCATATGCTGCCGCAGTTATCTGGTTGATGTGTGTTTCCAGAGACGTGCTCGGTATTATACTCACCCCAAGATCTTTCTCCTTGAGTGAAGTTTGCAGTCTTTGGCCACCTAGCCTATACTCTGTCTGCGGTCTTCTTTGCCCTTCCCCGATCTTCATGACTTTGCATTTGGCTGGGTTAAATTCGAGTAGCCAGTTGCTGGACCAGGTGTCCAGCCTGTCTAGGTCTCTTTGTAGTCCTGCCTAATACTCATCTGATTTAATTCTCCTCATTAGCTTCACATCATCTGCGAACAGGGACACTTCTGAGTCTATCCCTTCCATCATGTCTTTCACATATACCAAAAATAGCACTGGTCCTAGGACTGACTCCTGTGAGACCCCGCTCGTCACAGGCGCCCATTGTGATACCTCATCACGTACCATGACTCGTTGTTGCCTCCCTGTCAGGTATTCTCTGATCCATTGCAGTGCCCTTCCTGTTATACGTGCCTGATCCTCTAGCTTCTGCACTAATCTCTTGTGAGGAACTGTTTCGAAGGCCCTCTTGCAGTCCAAGAAAATGCAATCAACCTATCCCTCTCTCTCGTGTCTTACCTCTGTTACCTTGTCATAAAACTCCAGGTTTGTGATACAGGATTTACCTTCCATAAATCCGTGCTGGCTGTCGTTTGTAATCTTGATCCGTTCCAGGTGCTCTACCACTCTCTTCCTGATAACCATCTCCATGACTTTGCATACTATATAAGTCAGTGATACTAGTCTATAGTTTAGTGCCTCGTTTCTGTCTCCTTTCTTAAAAATGGGGCCTACATTTGCTGTGTTCCATACCTCAGGTAGTTGCCCAGTTTCAAGGGATGTGTTTAAAATTGTGGTTAGTGGCACACACAGCGTCTCTGCTCCCTCTCTAAGGATCCACGGAGAGATGTCCGGTCCCACCACCTTTGAGATATCAAGGTCACTTAGCAGCTTCTTCACCTCCTCATCAGTTGTGTGTATTTCATCCATCACTTGTTGGTATATTCCTTGTTGGTGTCCCCTTCTGTTCTGTCTTCAAAGAGTCCTTCCTGTCTCCACTGTAAATACTTCTTTAAATCTCGTGTTGAGCTCCTCACATACCTATTGATCGTTTCTTGTGAGTTCCCCACCTTGTCTTTGACTGTTGTCTTCCTCCTAATGTGGCTATACAGCAGTTTTGGGTCAGACTTGACTTTCGATGCTATGTTGTTTTCGTACTGACGCTTGGCCTCCCTCCTTATCTGTGCAAACTCGTTTCTGGCTCTTCGACTGATCTTCTTGTTTTCCTGGGTCCTTTGCCTTCTGTACTTTTTCCATTCTGTAGTGCACTTAGTTTTTGCCTCCCTACACCTTCGAGTAAACCAAGGGCTCGTTCTGGTCTTCCCATTGTTCTTGTTGTCCTTGGGAACAAACCTTTCCTCTGCCTCCTTGCATTTTGTTGTTACGTATTCCATCATTTCGTTTACTGACTTTCCTTCCAATTCTCTGTCAAACTGAACCTCCTGCAGGAAGTTCCTCATACCTGTGTAGTCCTCCCTTTTATAGTTTGGCTTTTCCCATTCAACTCCTGTTATCCTTTCCACTTGTAACTCTACTATGTATTCAAAGCTCAGAACCACGTGATCACTAGCACCAAGGGGCCTCTCATACGTGATGTCCTCAATGTCCGATCTGCTCAGGATGAACTCGAGGTCCAGTGTGTGTGTGTGTGTGTGTGTGTGTTGGTGTGTGTGTGTGTGTGTGTTTGTTGGTGTGTGTGTGTGTGTGTGTTTGTTGGTGTGTGTGTGTGTGTGTGTGTGGTGTGTGTGTGTGTGTGTGTGTGTGTGTGTGTGTGTGTTTGTGTGTGTGTGTGTTGGTGTGTGTGTGTGTGTGTGTTGGTGTGTGTGTGTGTGTGTGTGTGTGTGTGTGTTGGTGTGTGTGTGTGTGTGTGTGTGTTGTTGTGTGTGTGTGTGTGTGTGTGTGTGTGTGTGTGTGTGTGTGTAAGTGCGGTGCCAAATAGGTAATACTTGCGATTTTGGCTAAAATAGCAACGCTTGTCTTGCCGAATAAGACAAGCAAAATTTTTGTATGCAATAATTTCGCAAAAATCATTCTGAACCTAACGAAAAAAATATATTTTATTGTGTCTGTTTATTATTAAATTATTGTAAACTTATCTAAAATATATTTAGTTGGGTTAGTCTAAATTAAACTGCCCTTGTTATAATAAGATCAGGTGAGTTTCCTAAGGTTCTTTTGGTACAAAATTATTAATTTTTACATTAACATAAATGAAAAAAATATATCTTTAAACGTATAAGAGAAAATATGATAATTTCATGTCCGGGTTGAGGACATCAGTAAGACATCTAAACGGTTGCCAGCCGTCCTGGAATTTATATTTTACATTTTTTCATTATTATTTTTTTTTTGTGAATTGGTGAACGATAATTTTGCGAGTCTGCCGAACGATAATTTTGCAAGGATGTTGAACGATAATTTTTCGAGTTAGTTGAGCGATAATTTAGGCTTTGTCAATAACTTCAAAGCCAATGCCGTTAGTTTCTAAAAATATATTTCGCAAAAGGTATGCAAAAGGAGGCAGAAATATTATATATATTCTTAAATATTGGAAAAGCAACGGGACGACATATTCCTCCTGAGATCTGTGATATTAATGTTTTCTTCACCGTATATCAATTTTGCCTTATCTATCAGAATTTATTATCAAGAACTGTTGATAGTCCAGATAACCATTATTCCATACACAATTAACCCGCTTACCACGACGTTTCGGTCCCACTTGGACCATTTACAAAGTCACACTGACAGAAGACAGTGAGTCAGTATATATAGGCGAGGGGGACAGTGATAGTGCTGGTAGTGTAAGTAGTAGTAGTAGAAGTAGTAGTGGTAGTAGAAAGTAGTGGAAGTCGTTTTTTGCCGCATTATTGCAACTGCGAGCAATTGGGAACCACCCGCTCCCAAGTCTGGAACTACACAACTACACATCGCATCTCCTCACTCCCCTTTGGGAAGGAGTTAGGGATATTTGATTGGCTACTTGAGGATGACAATGAGCCTTCCTTTTATTGGGTAGGTGAAGCTCATAATACAACGTTTCACTCAAGGCTGGACCTTATCAACTTAAAGCCCAGCCTTGCGCGAAACATTGTACTTAAAAGATTCGCTGCTACCAGTGTAATTCCATCAGTCGGTTTTTGCCATTGTCTATCTGTGCCTCATTAATGACTCACATGTAGTCGACAGGACTGAAACCTAATAAGAAGAACAATCAGGATTGTCCTCCTCCAACACAGACTGAAGAAGTCCAAAATAATTGAAATTTTCTGGTGATAATCTTTTTTTTTTGCCTTGTCAACAGGTACCTTTTCTTGTCCTCAGGCACCCCCTCATCACCTCTTCTTGTCCTCAGGCACCGTCCTCATCACCTCTTCTTGTCCTCATCACCTCTTCTTGTCCTCAGGCACCGTCCTCATCACCTCTTCTTGTCCTCATCACCTCTCTTTATCTTCTACAAAGGTGGTGTGCTGGTGATGAACTCTTTCACTGCCTCTTTACCTACTTTTAACACCTTTCCCTTCCTTTCACTGTTTATAGTCGTTCTACTCCCCTCTTCTTCCCTTCCCTCTTACTCCCTGTCCTTGTCTTCAGTAACCCCCTTCGTTCTCTCTTCCTTCACCTTCCATATTTTCATCCTTCTTCTTTAAAAAAATCTTCTTTCCTTTCCCTTCCATTTTCTTCCCATCCATTTCCTTTTCTTCATTTCTCCTCTACTTACCTCCCTTAAACCCCCCTTCCGTTTTCTTCCTAATACCGCCATTCACCCATTCCCCTCCCCTCCCTCACTACCATTACTCTTTAACCTCTATAGAAAATGCGATTCAATTTGGGTTACATTGGGGTTTCCTTCATGGAAATTATTCATATATCCCGGGAACCTTCTGGCCGGAGTGCTGCCTAAGATGTGATATTTTCAATGTGACGGACTTACCAGAGATTCTCTATAATCTGCAAGATTTTCTTTAATCTTTAATATTTATTTTAACCCCAAGAAAGAAAGTCGAAAATATATATATATATATATATATATATATATATATATATATATATATATATATATATATATATATATATATATATATATATATATATATGTGATATATACACACACACACACGAGATTATATATATATATATATATATATATATATATATATATATCGTGTGTGTGTGTGTATATATATATATACACACACACACACACGAGACGTAAATAAACCTCTTACAATTTACAAGAGTCTTTTACGGTGTCTATAACTAGCCTGGTAACATACTACGTACAGGTATTTGTGGGTACACTCGACTATATATTGAGCACACGCCAAAGACGGCCCCAGCTGCACTAGTTATTACTCTCTAAAAATGCCATGTTTACTAAATTCATCACCTGCAGCGATGTCTCTCGCATGGGGAGAAAATTTCCCATCTTTTTTTCATGGGTCCTCAGTAATATAGTGTTCTGTAATGCATCACATTTTTTTTTTCCTTTTCTGGAAATACGGTTTGACTTCGCCTTTTGTAAATAAATTATGGGCAATAGTTTGAATAAATGGTTTAGAATAACTGAGAGGATATCGGTTATTCTAAGGCATTTATTCAAATTATGGTGACTTTAAGTTGCCGAAATACCAAGAAAAGTTGTTAATTATTAAGTTATTGAGTTTTTTCCCCCTCTTCTAAAATACCACGAGTGCTATTTGTAAATAAATCGTGAAAACTTTCCTAAATACGACAATAACTTATTAAATGCTAATTATTATAAATGATTTATAACCGTCCAGGAGTTATTATATGTATTAGTGCCATTTAGATTGAATTCATAACTGTGTGAACAGTCCATTATTACTACCAGTTCATCAGTTTTTAAAAAGGTCGTTACCACTGTAGCTTGTTTAGTTATCAGTAATGTTTGAGTCCAGTCCCTGGACCCGTTATATTGCCTATATAAACCATTTGCAAGTTTTTACAGACGAATCTCTTGCATTTGTGATCACAGTGGGGCCTATGCTAACCTTCCTATGGTGTATAAATATACGTAGTTGGATGAATCTTATTGTAGCCAGCTGGTCCAGTGGTTAACGCGTCGGTCTGGAGTTTAATGACTCTCTGATCGCGAGTTCTAACCCCACCCGTGGTGGGGTTAGTTTGCAATCATGTCATCACGATTTCGTGAATCATGATTACCTATATAACCTCTGATTACCGCACACAGAATAGGTATGAGGTGACTACTGCCCACTGGATGGGTATGGAATGACGATTGTTCGCACGATAGGAATAGGCTTACTACCGCCCGTAATATGTTTGTAAGGGGCATTTTAAAACTATCATAGTAAAACTATCATACTATACTAAACCTTCACGTAATTGGTTATTAACTTTCCATTTCTTGAATAAACCCTGAGTGTCTCCCATTCTCCAGGTGCTGTATGAAACCCCTACGGGGTTAACGCTTATTGGATTAACTAGCAGTTAGTCTTCAGCTAACTGGTTTGTTCTTTAGTTAGTCTCACAGCCTCGATAAAGGCAGTTTTTATCGCTTAGCTCCCTCCAGCAATCACCAGTATTTTGAGTTAAATTGTGTTCGTCTTCGGTGATTAATTTGATCGTGATAGAGCCAGTGGTAGCTACGCTGACTTTGCAGTTGGATTAAAATAAGAAGATTGGGTTAGTCGTCAATAATGGATGTCCTGTAACCGCACGTTGCAGTTACAGGACTCAGCTTCAAGCAATCTGGCCAGACGTAAACAAGCCATTGCCGGTGAGCCGCATGCGGCTCTTTTCCTCAGATTTACATCCTATTCTCACGCCTCTGCTCCAGAGCTGCATACACGGAGTATAACTGAAGGGGGTTTCGGGGGTTAACGCTCCCGATCTGTCAATTATTTTCAGCGTTTCCCAACATGAAATACAGAAATCTTATTTAAAAAATCCTCTACAAATTTATAATGATTTAAATTTTTCTAGGTTCGTGATGGTTTAGAGCAAAAACCAATATAGTGAAAACAAATATCTCTATAATAAAATTATCAGCTAAGATTTAGAACGAGGTATGTAACATTTACTTAAAAATTACTTAAAAGAAGAAAAAAAAGGTTCGCTAATCATATGAATGTGGGAAGTGAACTTTGAGTTTTGTTTTTGAGAGATTTTCTCGTCACGAGCTGACGAATCTAATTATTGTACCACCGACACTAACTATGTGCATCTCTCTCCCTTAGGTGTGAGCAAGAGACTGGTGTGAGCAAGAGACTGGTGTGAGCAAGAGACTGGTGTGAGCAAGAGACTGGTGTGAGCAGTACCAAGACGGCGAACCAGGAAAATAGATATTCAAAGAGCAAGACAATGCAAGAAGAAAAAGAGGATAGTGTTGATGTGTGTGTGTGTGTGTACTCACCTAGTTGTGGTTGAAGGGGTCGAGTCATAGCTCCTGGCCCCTGTGTGTGTTTGTGTGTGTGCGCGTGTTTAGGCAGTCAAGTCCACATAGCTGTGATGACTGGAGTGAAAATGAACAGTTGCACAGCTCGAGTCTGTAAACAAAGGAATGGAAAGGAAATTAATATGCGAATGTAAAAAATTAAGAAATTCTTGCTGGAACGAAGTGAAAAAGAGTTGGAAATGTCTTTAGAAACTGAACGATATTTTACCGGGAGCTACGAGAATGTTGTTTATCACTCTGAAAGAGTGAACGAGAGTGAACAGGGGTTCAACATAGTGTATGAGGCAAGGACAGATTGAAGGAGAGCGAACAGGTGTTCAACATTGTGTATGAGGCAAGGAAAGAGTGAATGAGAGTGAACAGGGGTTCAACATAGTGTATGAGGCAAGAAAAGATTGAAGGAGAGTGAACAGGTGTTCAACATTGTGTATGAGGCAAGGAAAGAGTGAATGAGAGTGAACAGGGGTTCAACATAGTGTATGAGGCAAGAAAAGATTGAAGGAGAGTGAACAGGTGTTCAACATTGTGTATGAGGCAAGGAAAGATTGAACGAGAGTGAACAGGTGTTCAACATTGTGTATGAGGCAAGGAAAGATTGAACGAGAGTGAACAGGTGTTCAACATTGTGTATGAGGCAAGGAAAGATTGAAGGAGAGTGAACAGGTGTTCAACATTGTGTATGAGGCAAGGAAAGATTGAACGAGAGTGAACAGGTGTTCAACATAGTGTATGAGGCAAGGAAAGATTGAACGAGAGTGAACAGGTGTTCAACATAGTGTATGAGGCAAGGAAAGAGTGAACGAGAGTGAACAGGGGTTCAACATAGTGTATGAGGCAAGGAAAGAGTGAACGAGAGTGAACAGGTGTTCAACATAGTGTATGAGGCAAGGAAAGAGTGAACGAGAGTGAACAGGTGTTCAACATAGTGTATGAGGCAAGGAAAGAGTGAACGAGAGTGAACAGGTGTTCAACATAGTGTATGAGGCAAGGAAAGAGTGAACGAGAGTGAACAGGGGTTCAACATAGTGTATGAGGCAAGGAAAGAGTGAATGAGAGAGTATAGTTATGCAACATACAGTACTGTATGAGGCATAACTATAACGAGAGAGCATAGGAGAGATATATTAGTTAGACAGCGAACGCGCGAGCAGCGGGAGAGAGAGAGAGAGAGAGAGAGAGAGAGAGAGAGAGAGAGAGAGAGAGAGAGAGAGAGAGAGAGAGAGAGAGAGAGAGAGAGAGAGAGAGAGAGAGAGAGAGAGAGAGAGAGAGAGAGAGAGAGAGAGAATATAAAAAAAAAAATCTAAGCTACATTTTAAGAGACGGAAAAATATAGTTTAAAAAAAAAAATAGTTTCTTCCTTTTCTCCAAAAGTGGGGAAAAGAAAGAAAGAGAGAAAGAAGGAAGAGGAAGGAATTCAAGAAACAGTAATCAGAGAAACAGAAGAAAATTCTCAAAAGAAAATGCACCCTCCCAGGACAGAGCTAAAAAAAAAAAAACATGAAACACACAAGTGGATAAAAAATTTTTTTATTATAATTATTTTGTGAAGCCCTGAGCCCGTGTGCGTGTCAAGGCAACGAGTGGTGCGGGCTCGACCCTCCGTCTGCTTAACGCAAGCGACAAACAACACTTTTTTTCACTAAACGAGTGAAAAAAAAAACACAGTAAATATCATTAATATTTCATTAAACAATGCGCTGAACATAGTACATAAAAATGTCTATTTTAAACGGATAAATAAAAATTTATATTGCAGAACTGGTTTTCAAAACGAGAAATAAACAGTTTTTTTGTTTTGAAGTTTGGCATTGAAAATATTGCGAAGGAGCGACCGATGATGATAGAACGTAATTGACGATGATGGTTGAAAGAAAATGATGCTCGGAGATTGATGAATTTGTGTGAGAACCTTCAGTAAACATGGCCATCAATGTTGTTATCCCTCTGTTGATACCACTAGAGGAGAACCTTCAGAACTGTGAGTACCACCTGTGTTTTGTTGTGTGTGTGTGTGTGTGTGTGTGTGTGTGTGTGTGTGTGTGTGGTGTGTGTGTGTGTGTGTGTGTGTAGCATTTATTTTGACATATATATATTATTCACATATTGGTTTACAGGCAGACAACCCCAGTACATATTCTGACATTGGTTTAACGTCGATCTTAAACAGCAAGTTTTTTCTCCGTCTCAGGAACATCAGAGGGACAAGTGACCATCCCTCAGGCACCCCGCCGGTCATACGTAATCCACGAAAACATTTGATTCCATCTTACTATTTTTTTTCCTTTTTTATATTTTAATCAGAAAATATTTCGTCCTCTGTAAAAGATTTATCTTTCTCTTTCCTATTTTTTTTTAATTACCGAATAAATCTTTCAAACAGAATTCTGTCGAGAGCCTTCCAGGAAATCTCAATAAGTGCAGTCTGCCGTATTATAGTTGTGGTTGTTGGAGTGATGGGGTGGTCGTTGGGGTGATGGGGTGGTCGTTGGGGTGATGGGGTGGTCGTTGGGGTGATGGGGTGGTCGTTGGGGTGATGGTTATAGTGGTATGTGGTGGTGATACATAACTGCCACAATTCGAGCGAAAAGTCAAAGAGGGGAATGGGATGTCAACAGACGTGATCCGAAGAGAGAAAGAGAGAGACTAAAGGTGAAAAAACACAGTAATAACAGCATTAACAGCAGTAGCAACAATGGGAGAAACAACAGCATCAATATCACGGTAACAGAAGCAGCCGTAATAACAGCAACAGGTGGAATAACAGCGATAACAGTAGCAGTAGCAAAAATAATAGCTGGTAAATTAGACACATATGCAACACTTGGGTATCTTTATTGAGGAAATGTTTCGCCACACAGTGGCTTCATCAGTCCATACAAAGGAGAATCGTGAAGAACAGGAGGAGTGTGAGGTTGTCAGTCCCTCAATCTTGAGTCGATGTTGTCAGTCCATCAATCTTGAATAGAATAATAGCAAGAGCGAGAGTAACAATAATAACAAAAGCAGAAATAGCAGCATAAGCAGAAGTAATATCAATAGCCCTAGCAGTAGCTTCAGCCGTAACAGCAGCATAAAAAAATAGCAGAAATAAAATCAACAGGCAACAGTATCAGCAACAGGAACAGAAGCTGCATCAGTAGCGACAGTATCACAAACAGCAACAGAAGCAACGACATAAACAATAGCAGCAGCAGCTTACATAATTTAAAATTTACATTAGTAACAAAAGCAGCAGTAGCAGCAACAGCAGGAGAAGCAATAGCAATAACAACAGTAGCAGCAACAATAGCAACAACATAAGTAGTAAAATAAGTAGTAGCAACATCAGCGGAAGTAGCAGCAGCAACAGCAATAACACCAACTGCAACAACAACAACAGCAAACAAAACAGCAGTAACAGTAGAAACAACAATAATCACAGAATCAGCACGAGTACCAATTGCAGCAGTTGCAGCAATATTGACCTCTCTCTCTCACTGCTCGTGATTAGCTTTGTCCAGCCGAGCGCACAGCTGATAACAGCTGATAACAGCTGTTAATTGGAGACGGCACAGCTGGTATCATCGTACCGAGACAGGTGGTCACGGCCTAATCAGGTGATTATTGTCATAATTATCAAATTGTTATTAACGTACGAAGCACTAATGATCGTTCAATAGCGAATAATGCTGCAAGTGCCTAGATATTAAGGGATCAGTAGCTGGTATAGTGTTTTGAGGGTTCAAGACTGTTTAGAGAGGATCCAATGCCATTAAGGGAAGTATTAAGAGTTTGTCATATATCTTTTATGTTTTATAGGTTCCACGTTAATCGTTAAAGGAGGGAAAATACATCTTCATTATTATCCGTTGTTCGAGGTGGTGAATTTTGTTTACGTGGTCATGGCGATACGGTGGTAGGAAATACCCACAGTATGTAAATAAGACACGCAATGCAGGTTACGGTATTTCGTTGTGAAGACGTTTCGACCACCCGGGTCTTTATTGATAAAGTCTCTGGTGGGTGAAACGCCTTCACACAACAATACCACCGGCTACAGAGTATGTGTGTGTGTGTGTGTGTGTGTGGGTGTGTGTGTGTGTGGGTGTGTGTGTGTGTGGGTGTGTGTGTGTGTGGGTGTGTGCGTATGAAGTTTACATAAATGATGAAGATACTTGCACCACGAAGTAAATTATCCAGGATCGCAAAAAAATTATAATTGGGTGATATCTCGTTAGGTAGGGGTGGGACCACACCAAAATTTTTGCCGATATCGATACTCAGTTTCAGGCCGATACCGATACTTCGGTGCTCCTTAAATGTTGAGATTGATGAAAATTGGTAATAGTAGTAGTAGGGAATTAATGCTATTTTATTATTATTATTATTTATTATGGGAAGTGGTAAATCCATAGGGGGTCATATAATAACTAGGAAATTGGGATGAGTAAGGTAGCCTCAATTCCTTGGATCAAGAACCCTTCACCATAAAAGAAGGTATTTTAGTGTTAAAACAAGTACAGGCCCTGCCTGGCATGGGCCAGCAGGCCCATGCCAGGCAGGTCCAACTCACACCAACCCACATCCACTCTCATGTATTTGTCTAACATATTTTTTTAAGCTACACAAGATTTTAGCTTCAATGTCGATACTCGAGAGTTTTGGTCCACTCAGGCACAACTATATCCCTATATCCCTTCTAAATCTAAATTTTACCATTTTGAGACTATTGCTGCGAGTCAATATTCTTAGCGCGTTATTTATATGCCGTTTATTTATTCCTGTCTTCCATTTACACACGCCAGTCGTAGTCCCCCCTAATTCCCCTTCCCCTTTCCAGAGAATGGAGATCCAGTGCCGACTGTCTATCCTCGTTAGTAAGATTTCTGATACATGGGATCAACTTTGTCATCCTTCTCTGTGTTTTCCAGCTCATTAATGTCCATTCTGTACCACTGTGACCAGAACTGTTAAACTTCTCTTCAAGATCGATGGACTGAAGATATCGATTCCAGGCTGAGAGACTGATTACCTCAAACTCCTCCCCCTCCTTTTTTCTACCGTTCTTCTTTATATGAAACTGTTAAAGCCAATACGTATATGGCGAAACGTTTCCTCAATAAAGATTCCCAAATGCTTCACAAGAGTCTCATTATTCGACGTGTTTAACTTTTATTGGCTGCAAGACTGTATTTCCTAATTGTAAAAAAAAAATATATATACGAGAACAGAACATGATTTTATGGGGACAACGTTTAGTTCTGTGAAACGTCCGAATCAACGCCTGTGTTGCAATCTGTGTATTTCTTTTACTAGTGTTTAGCAGTATACCATTGGGATCCTAGTAAGGCTTACGGCGAAAAATGTAAGACATTAATGCAACTTAAAAGAATTCTATATTGACCCATTGGGCTTCATATTCGGGCATATCCGACCTGGGAATCACTCAATTCAAAGATAATTTTCAAAGCAAGAATGTCACTTGGAGTGTTTCTTTCTTTGTCTTCAAGTTAATTGCAGTTTTCACAAACAATATTTCACCGTGTCATGTTTTTTCATGTTAAATTTTCTATTTCGTTTAGCGGAAATGATCTCGTTAAAAAAATCATTACACTTGGGAAAGTTCCTGCAAGCAGAACAAAGTTGACATAAGTTAGCGGCGTTTACAAACTTTGAAGAAGAAAATATGGTATATATTTTTTATATTTTGTGTGTGCTTGACTTCGTACCTGTTCGTTATATTTTTCTTATATTTTTTTTTACCCAAAAAGAACACAAAGGCACAATACCGTGACTGGAACAATACACAAATAACCCGCACATAGGAGTGAGAAACTTACCACGATGTTTCGGTCCAAGTCGGACCGAAACGTCGTCATGAGCTCCTCTTTCCAATTTGCGGGTTATTTGTGTATTTTTTTTACACATTTCTCACCGATATTTTGCCCATTTCTTGCAATTTTTTATACACTTGTAACCTCGCCTTGACCTCTCTCACTCTCCCTCTCCCTCTGTCTCTCCCTCTCTCTCTTTTTCTTTCTCTTTCCTTGGTTGAAATCTTTACATCATTTACATTAATGATCTTGAAGCTGAAGGAACAACATCTAAAATCGCAACATTCGCATATGACACTAAATTTCGAAAAAGGTCACAGTGGTCAGAGACTTGGAAGATGAGGAGAATTCAGCGTGGATAGTGCACAGTAATGCTTTCTTAGATATGACTATCTCAATAAAAAATATGAAATGTGTGGAAATCCACAAGGGGTAAAAAAAAAGTGAAAGACCTTGGAGTTGTCATTACTAATGGCCAAAAAATAAAAAGTATTCTAAAATAAGGTTTAGCAGCGAACATCGAAGCTATAAATGTGTTAGCTTTCCCAGCTAAAAAAATTCGAGTCTAAAGCAGTAAAAAGCAATATTGACTGTGTAACGAATTCACCATTACTTACCTTGTCATGGGGTATGGAGAGAAAGACAACAGGTCATGCACTTGTCAAGATACAGTCCATATGACGAGGGACTCGAAACAATAGTCCCGTTCTCTGTACTAAACAGAGACCAGGAGGAGATCTCATTCGAACCTCTATTTTACTAACTAAATCTGACATACTCTAGTATACATAACTTCCTAAAGTGCAGAAGGATTTAATAAAGTCAAACAATATATTAAAGGTAGGCAATAAGCCTACCCGTAGTAAATCACACACACACACACACACACACACACACACACACACACACACACACACACACACACACACACACACTCAGCAGATAGTCTTCACATAAGAGTACTGTTCTCAGCAGATAGTCTTCACATAAGAGTACTGTTCTCAGCAGATAGTCTTCACATAAGAGTACTGTTCTCAGCAGATAGTCTTCACATAAGAGTACTGTTCTCAGCAGATAGTCTTCACATAAGAGTACTGTTCTCAGCAGATAGCTTTGATATAGATCGTCCTTCTCAGCAGGCAGTCTGGATGTGAACATTTAACTGCTTTCCTCTCTTACCATGCGCAACCATGTACTACCACTATCTCTCTGTCGTTTCAGAAGAGTCAGTTTAGTGACCTCGTCCAGTTGAGCGTCGATTTCCACGTCTCCTTCCTCATTCCTTGGTATTTCTCCTCACGTCTCGCCTCTCATCCTACCGTATTTCACTCTTGGGTACCGCCAACATTTTCTCTCTACTTCTCTTAACTGCAATAAATCTTCTAAAGATCGTTTGTCTTCTCTCAAAAAAATCAGTCTCGTGGGTTTGCTTCCTGACTTGATGATTGTTTTAGACTTTGCTTCATTGGTTTTTAATTTTCGTTGTATTGTGTTCATAAATTTTGAAACTAGTCCTACTATGTCTTCCATTTTGTGTTGGTGTTTTGCCATTTTGATCGTTTCTTATTTTGCAGAGCATTCTTTATTTCGTATCTTGTTTTTTTTTTCACCCATCACATTTTTTTCACTCTCTTTTTTACACTTCTTCACCTCCCATTCTTTTCATTACATCATTCCCTACGCCACATCCTTCCCCACTTCTCAATTCTCTGATACTGACAACCTTCTCTTCCTCACATCCATCTCTTCCCCCACACCCTCTTCTTCCCTTGCAGTAATCTTAACCACACATTTTTCTTCCTCATTCTATTCAGCTTATTATCACTCTCCTCCTCTGATGATTCTTGCTCTCCCATCATTATTGAAGCCTCGTCTCTCCTAGCCTTCTCGCCTACCTGTGTTTCTCTTATACCTCATCGGCTGATCGCTGCCCCTGACATAAACATTTGTACCTCCTTTGATATTTGTTCATTCTCGTCTCACATTTCTTGTCATCTTCACTCAGGATTATTCTCGGCGCTCGCGTGGGGAACTTGACTTGTGATTCTCGAATGACAAATGTCTCCCGCTGAGGATAGATTCAAAATAGGCTGTCAAATTCCCACTCTCAGCTCATCTGTCATTGAAATATGATCCGGGAGACTGTTACTCACGATGGGAAAAATTTTCACTGCTTTTTTTTTTCTTCTGAAAAATCAGGAAGCTGCACGAGGGAGGAGGAAGCTCCACGGATTTCGGAAGTTCTAAAGAAATTGAAGTTCTTGATCTAGGAAGATTTAATTCTAATAGTTAAGGATCTCAGAGGATCTGCATTCGGAGGGGCAACTGCTATTGTTTGGAGAGTTTCTGAACGTGGGAAGAATGAAGCTCTGTATATTGATAATAAGAGAAATAATAATAATAATAATAAAAATAATAATAATAAAATAACAATAAAATAATAAAATAATAATAATAATAATAATAATAATAATAATAATAATAATAATAATAATAATAATAATAATAATAATATAAATTAAGATAATAATATTATTTTTATTATATAGAGATTTAAAACAATATGGGTTTCAATAAAAACCTTGGTAACAAAGGGCTTCAAATCCTGGAAGCCCCCAGTGTCAAGGAATGTAACACTAAGGAACGTTAACAAGGGAGCCTAGGTATCCAGGAATACCAATATCAAGAAGCTCCAATATTAAGGAACTTTAATACCAAGAAGTTCTATATACATAACCTCAGTAACCATTGAACTCTAAAGGAACGTAACATCGGGTCCAAGGAACTCTCGAATTTCCTTCCTCCGAAGGGTAACTTACGGTCCTTAGATTTTCACACCCAAACTCGGATCGTTGTGGGAGAAAAATCGTGCTTTATCCACACTGTTTATGGCTCAGGGTTCCAGTAGGGTCTGGAATTTGCACAATGGATAGGGAAAGAGGTAGTACTCGCTCCAGACGTTAGACGTGGGTGGAAACTGGAACCAGGTTCTAACAGCTGCCTGGGGGAAAAAATCTGCGTTGTGATCCTGTGTGATTGGCATACGACACGAGGAGAGAGAGAGTGAGAGAGAGAGAGAGAGATAGATAGAGAGAGAGAGAGAGAGAGAGAGAGAGAGAGAGAGAGAGAGAGAGAGAGAGAGAGAGAGAGAGAGAGCATGACCGTGGCTCCACATGCTAATATATAACCCTGTCTGCAATAGGCTGTAATAATGCCGGTGCAATGGACATAATTACTTCCATAACTTAGGAAGAGACATGGAGCACCTCGCTAGGTTCCCGGAGCTCATTACACTATCAGTCTCGTCAGTATGGTGGCGCCCGCCAACCTCCATCTTGGAGTTTTCGTTAACAAATTTAAATCCATTTCTAGAAGAAAAAAAAACTCTAGTCAGGACGTATATGTATGTGTGTGTGTGTATGTGTGTGTGTGTATATGTGTGTGTGTGAATATGTGTGTGTGTGTGTGTGTGTGTGTGCGTGCGCGCTAGTTAGATCACTACCTAAACCATTAACCAAATCAGCAGCCAGGTCATTAGCCAGGTCATTAGCCAGGTCATCAGCCAGGTCATTAGCCAGGTCAGCAGGTACTCACTGTGTGTCAACAATACTAAGAGAAGCTCAGATATATTTACGGCCACTCAGGTGCTCCTTGAAGGAAACAAATAGCCGAAGAGCCAATTATTTACCCTCTCGGCCTAGTTACTGCCACACCGAGGCACCTCACCTCATCATCTTAATAAAAAGGTGCCACTTCTTTGGATCTTAAGAGTGCCACGGGGCTTCAGAGCCATTGTGATGCCTCGGTGGGAACGAAGAAAGGCTTGTATATGAGTATATGAGCAATATTTACCAGGTCGTTTCTCAGGAAGGACTCACAAGACGAATTAATCCACAAATTGTATATATGTTGATGGAGGTTTGAACCGTGGTCCTGGGATTGATAGGTCCAGCGCTTTACCGCTGGGCTACTAAACTTCTAATAAGGAAGTTTAGGAAACAGTAGTTCTGTGCCTGGTTTTCCTAAGTGGTACCAACTGTAACCCAACTGACTAATCCCCACAGCCCAGGAGCTTTAGCAGTAAATCTATCATTACCTCCCTCAGCAGTAAATTCTTGGACATCTCGGTCCCAGGACCACGGTTCAGGCCCCCGTCCATCTTAATATATATATATATATATATATATATATATATATGCAAAATGAACTGAAGCTCGTTGTCCACATGTCTCAATAACCTCAGTTTATTGACGTCCCTTGGCCTCAGAAGTAGCAGTTTCTGCTTCTTGTTATCAGTGAATTTTGCTACTTTTAGCGGAAGTCCTGTTGCCCATATACCATTAATAGGCATCACGACTGGGATGAGGGGAAGCATTGAGCCTGCAGACACTCCACTTGAAGCACGCAACCACTCTCACGCTCCTCCCTGCTAAACCACTTAGCTTTAATCATGTTTTTCTTTCTTCTTCTTGTTTAATGCGTTTTAACTTCCAGGGGTTGTTTCTGATTGCTTCACTTGAGTTCTCTGCATATGATTTAACGGTAATTGCGTAGTTATACAGTAGTTGAAATAAACTACGATAACCATCACAAAAAAGAGTCAGTGCGACTTATTACAACTGGGGTCCTCGTATTCCACTGTGTTCCTTATAGTATTTCCACGGTGGTCCTTATATTACAACTGGGGTCCTTATGTTACCACTGGGGTTCTTATATTTCCACTGTAGTTCTTATATTTTCCCACTCGTCCTTATATTACCACTGTGGTTCCTATATTAACACTGTGGTCTTTATGTTAACACTGTGGTCTTTATATTACCACTGTGGTACTTATATTTCCACTGTGCTCCTTATATTTCCACTGTGCTCCTTATATTTCCACTGTGCTTCTTATATTTCCACTGGAATCCTTATATTTCCACTGGAATTCTTATATTACCACTGTGTTCCTTATATTTCCACTCTGGTCCTTATATTTCCACTCTGGTCTTTATATTTCCACTCTGGTCCTTATATTTCCCTGACATGAATTCTTGACATAATACAACAGCTCACAGTAATTTAGAGTCTAATTTTGTTGTGTATGTAATTAAAGAATTATAATGAATTCATCATGCAGGAATATGTCGTTTCCATAAATTTTTTTGGGCGATACTGTTTCAAATATCGGTTTTCGTTATTTTACGTAAGGCAAGTTATTAAACTAATTGGGACATAATTCTTATCCGTTGAATATTGGTGAGGCGCTTGTTAAGTTTTCAAGTCATTTGTTATTGCGCCTTCTTGGCATGGCTTCTTGAAGACTGCTGGTAATGGGTGTGGTATTTAGAGGGAAGGAAGTGAAGGAAGGAGGGAAGAACTGTGGGACGAAGGGAAGGGAGAGGATAGGAGTGTAGAAGTTACGTATAGGGAGACGAAAAGAAAGAAATGGAGAGGTGGAAATAGAGAAGGAGTGGGGGAGAAGTAGAGAAGGGATGGGATGGAAAAGGAAGAGAAGGGAAAGAAAATGAGAAAAGGAAGAGGAGAATAAAAGAGAGAAGAGAAGGAAGGAGCGAACACAAAAAGGAACCGGGGAAAAAGAGAAGTGTACAAAGAAATAAAAAGTTATTACAAGAAGATTAGTACATAACGTAGCGAAAAAAGGAAGAGAGAAAAATAGGAAAGCGAGTGGCTGATTATGGTTGAGCAGTGAGACTGAGAGAGATAGAGAGAGAGAGAGATAGAGAGAGAGAGAAAGAGAGATAGAGAGAGAGAGATAAAGAGATAGAGAGAGAGAGATAGAGAGAGATAGAGAGAGATAGAGAGAGATAGAGAGAGATAGAGATAGATAGAGATAGATAGAGAGATAGAGAGAGATAGAGAGAGATAGAGAGAGATAGAGATAGAGATAGGGAGAGAGAGATAGAGAGAGATAGAGATAGGGAGAGAGAGAGAGCTGGCTCCTAACTGCCTTGTTCATTTTCATTCCCAGGGATTACTACTCAGGTTAGTTCCCACGCCTCATTTGCATATTTCATTACACAAGGAAGTGCTTCAGGGACCTGCAGAGGCACCTGAAAGGTATTCAGCGATGCTAGGAATGTGTTTGGAGATAGTTAAAGTAGGAATCACTGGCCGTGTTCAGCGGCATATATATACACGTTAAGAGCAGGGGTGTCCAAGCTTTCCTTCAATGACCGGATGCATGGCCAGAAATCCATGTGCATGTGCGTGTGCGGGGCCGTATGATTTTTTTTTATTGATAACAGTGGTGAATTTATTCAATAATAAATGATAAAACAGAGAACAGTTGTAAGTAGTTCGTGTGTGCGAAGTAATTAAGTAAAAAGTATATCGATAAAAATTTCCGGAGTTGAGTATCTACAGACAGTCGTAAAATTTACAATTTCCCATAAATCTGGCAGAACTGCACTGTGTAGAGCAAATCTTTATTATAGACTTCGTTTCGCTCTTAAGTTCTATTTAGAGTGAGACTTCTATATTGTATATTACTGTGATCGCCTCGTACAGCATATTGACACCCACTGCTTCACAATTTAATCTGATTTAACTTTTAAAATGCCGTTTAGTATTTTCATGTTTTCAACGGTAGGATCTAAACTAAACAGTGGGATAAATCCATTTACATTTAGATAACAGAAGTGTACTGATTGCAAATATTATTTTCTACATATTTTTATTTTTTATTTTTCGGGTTTAAAGCAATGTATATATGTATGTGGTATACAGAAAACGACGGTATTTCATGACACGTATACGATATAATGAAATAACGAGATAGTATATATAAAGGAAGCTGCAAAGAATGAGATAATCTTGCTGTTCTCTGCACTTGTAAAATACGGTTATGAGGATACGAGGTCTGTAAATAAGAGACAAATTTACATTTACAAAGTTTTGAGAAGTATCTGACAAACTGCGACCGGATTTACAGTGTTAAGGTACAACTGTGCTACTTTCTAATGGTCTTCTTCTTCTTCTTCTTCTTCTTCTTCTTCTTTCTTCTTCTACCAGTTTTTCATGAACTTTTGCAACTTATTCTTTTTCCTTATTTTTTTTCTCCTTTCCTTTGTGCTCTTCTGTGTTTTTTTTCTCTGATTTTATCATTTTGCGCACTGAAGTGTTTCTCCCCATCATTCTTAAGATGTAAGCGTATCAACAGCTAATAATAATAATAATAATAATAATAATAATAATAATAATAATAATAATAATAATAATAATAATAATAATAATAATGATACTACTACTACTACCACTAATAATAAAGATAATACTAATACTAATAATGATAATAATAAAGATGATAATACTTTAATGTTGCAGTTTTATAACTGTAATGTAAGCACGCATCTGGCAAGACAGTGATGGAGTGAATGATGATGAAAGTTTTTCTTTTTCGGGCCACATTGCCTTGGTGTTAAACGGCCGATGTGTTAATAATAATAATAATAATAATAATAATAATAATAATAATAATAATAATAATAATAATAATAATAATAACTCTTTGAATATTATGAATGAAAAAATATATAAATATGTTCCTGTGTTCTCTGGACTCTGAATGCTGATGTATGTTGTAATTTTTGTATTCCGAATTTTTCGTTATATGTCGATCAAACTCTTTGTAATGTATGTATTATAAAAGTAGAATATTTGTATAACTTGTAACAGTAAGGGTTAATATTACAATGTAGAAAATTTCCAGTCCTAAATTCACCCTGCTTAAGCGTATTTACTCTATGCTAGCCAATTCCCTACATCATTTCCCCTTCTTCCTCTCCCTTCCTACCTTTATCAAGGCTCATTGTGTACATCCCTATCTTCCCTTCTTCTTCCTTCCTCCACTCTTACTTTCGTCTTTGATCCTCCAGTTCCTTCAATCACCACCACCCCTTTACCTCCTGGCTTCTTCCTCTCACTTTCACTTTTCGTGCCTTTCACCTTCACCTGTCCTGCCTTTCACCTTCACCTGTCCTCTCGCTTACCATCACCTTTCTTCCCCTCACTCCTTTACCAAACTATCCGCCTAGCAGCCTGCAGTCTCTAATAAATTAATGCAGTGTTATGTAGCTTAACTTTGCCCAACTTACCTTGGGTCAGCTTACAGTTAGTGGGTGTTGCTTAGAACAAGTGAAGCAGTGTTTCATGATGCTCATGTCGTCGCCAGGTTAGTATATATATATATATATATATATATATATATATATATATATATATATATATATATATATATATATATATATATATATATATATATATATATATATATACAAATAACAACTTTACTGGCCGAGACTCGAATCCACGAACTTTAACACGCCACCCTCGTAGCCTGTCAAAATTCGAGACGCCCTTAACCACCAATGTCACATACATCAGGTGGGCAGATTAGTGCTGATGTATCTTTTTTTTCAACAAGTCGGCCGTCTCCCACCGAGGCAGGGTGATCCAAAAAGAAAGAAAATCCCCAAAAAGAAATACTTTCATCATCATTCAACACTTTCACCATCACTCATACATAATCACTGTCTTTGCAGAGGCGCTCAGATACGACAGTTTAGAAGTCCCTCCAAACTGTCAATATACTAAACCCCTTCTTTAAAGTGCAGGCATTGTACTTCCCATTTCCAGGACTCAAGTCCGGCTAACCGGTTTCCCTGAATCCCTTCACTAAATGTTACCCTGCTCACACTCCAACAGCTCGTCAGATCCCAAAAATTAATTCGTCTCCATTCACTCCTCTCTAACACGCTCACGCTGATGTATCTAATTTTGTTAGATGACTAAAACTTCGCCTCTCTTCTCTTTCATCTTCATCTCTCTTCCCATTCTTCTTCATTTCTCCTCCCTCTCATCTTCACCTTTCCTCTCTCTCCTCTTCATCTTCCTCCACCTCACCATCATCTCTTCCCATTTTCCTTCATCTCACCTCACTCTAACCTTCGCCTGTCTTCTGTTTCTCCTTCACATTTCTTCTCTATTTCCTTCCTTCGAGGTGGAGGAAGGAGCGAGATTAGGGAAATGAGACTCTTGGGTGGAGGAGGGAAGTGGGGAGAGGTGACGTTTCACCCCTGGGGTGAATGATACAGGAGAGAAGGGGTGGTGTTTGACCCCTGGGGTGAGGCTTCACCCCTTCGGTGGGTGATACAGGAAGGGAGCGGTGAGGTTTCACCCCTGGGGTGTAAAGTTTCACCCCTGGGGTGTGATGTTTCACCCCTGGGATGGGTGAGTCCACCTCATTCGTCTCCCTAAATACCAGGATGCCATCTTGAGTGTCACACACACTACTTTTCTCAAATTTATCGAGTTTAGTGAAAACAAAATATATATTCCTGGCCCTTGGCTGGTGAGACTTGGCCCGGAGTGAACGTGTGTGACCCGGGGTGAACGTGTGTGGCCCTGGGTGTACGTGTGTTGCCCGGGGTGAAAGTTAGTGGCCCGGGGTGAACGTGTGTGCCCCGGGGTGAAAGTGCGTGGCCCGAGGTGGCAGTGTGTTGCCAGGTAGTGAACATGTGTGGCCCTGGGGTGAACGTGTGTGGCCCGGGTTGAAAGTGTGTGGCCAGGTGGTGAACGTCTGGGGCCCGGGGTGAACGTGTGTGGCCAGATGGTGAACGTGTGTGGCTCTGGGGTGAACGTGTGTGGCCCGAGGTGAAAGTATGTGGCTCGGGGGTAAACGTGTGCGGCCTGGGGTGAAAGTGTGTGGCCGGGGCGAAAACATGTGGCCTAGGATGAAAGCGTGTGGCCCGGGGTGAAAGTGTGTGGCCCAAGGGTAAACGTGTACGGCCCGGGGTGAAAGTGTGTGACCCCGGGGTGAACGTGTGTGGCCCAGGGTGAACGTGTGTGGCCCTGGGTGAAAGTGTATGACCACGGGTGAAAGTGTGTGACCCCTGGGTGAACGCGTGTGGCCCGGGGTGAACGCGTGTGTCCCCGGGGGTGAAATTAACGTAATCATAACTTAGCCTAACACAAAAATAGCTAACAATGAAATTAATCAGATATAGAACATTAAGAAAGTCACGCACTGAATACACTACATTTTTGCGGCTTATTCAGGCATACTGACTAGAGGAGGAGGCTCGATCCTCCGTCCACTTAACGCGAGTTGTAGCAATCTGAAGACCTACTTGAGCTTCCACACTACGACAGTACTCCTAGAAAACATTTGTAAATTCCCAGTCCGTGATGTGGAATATTGATAATGTTTACTATATCTCGGTAGGAAGTTTCTCCCTCCTGGAGGTCTCTGATAGTGCTGGAATTCTCTCTCTCTCGTAAGAGAGAGAGAGAGATGTTGGACAGGACGATAAAGAGAAACACAAAATAATCTCATATGGAAAAAGTTTTGCGTCGCTTGTTTTGCCTGGGAGGTAAGGAGGAAGTTTTGCGATATGCTGGCTGTGGTGCCCATTGTGTGGGAACACTGTGTGGGAATACTATGTGGGAATACTGTGTGGGAATACTATGTGGGAATACTGTGTTGGAATACTATGTTGGAATACTATGTGGAAATACTATGTGGGAACAAAGCTCTTGGAGTGTAGTCAAGGTAACATTTATGAAGGGTTTCAGGGAAACCGGCTGGCCGGACTTGAGTCCTGGAGATGGGAAGTGCAGTGCCGGCACTCTGAAGGAGGGGTGTTAATGTTGCAGTTTTGTAGCTGTAGTGTAAGCACGCCTCTGGCAAGACAGTGATGAAGTGAATGATGATGAAAGTTTTTCTTTGTCAGACCACCCTGCCTTGGTGGGAAACGGCCTATGTGTTAATAAATAAAAAATAAATAAATATAATAAATAACAAAGACTAACTGTGGTGCTCACTGTGTGCGAATACAGGAAAAAAACATTGATGGAATATTTTCTTGTCTTATTTCTTTTTTTTCTTTCTGTTTTCCTAATTTTCTCTATTTAGCTGTTTGTTTTGCTTGAATGTCTATATTTTTTGCTTACTACTTGCCCTTTTTTATCTTTCTCCTTCTATATGTATCTCTCTCTCTCTTCCTTCCTTCTCTCTCTTCACTCTCACCATAAGTTCCTCAGTCCGCAACTCCCTTTCTCTCTGACTCTCTCTTCCTCCATTCTTTTATCAACCTCTGTCTCTCTCTCTCTCTCTCTCTGTCTCTCTCTCTCCACTCTTATTCCCACCCTCCCTCATTCTGCAATCCGTTCACCTCCATCCCATTACTTCCTTCCCTCTTCCATTTCTCCTTGACACTACCCGGCTCTCTTCCCCTTTCTTAATCCCCAGCCTTTCTCCGGTCCTCCCTCTCTCCGTCACTCAATCCTTCAGTACATCCACTCCCCACCATCCTCCCTCCCTGTTGACCTCTCTCCTCCCCTCCATCCCTGTATTTACTGTAACACTACGAGTTCCAGTGGACTAGCATAACTATTCTATTAAAACTTTACTCCACCACAGAAAGTATTAAAAAATAACAATACGGTGGATGGAATAATACGTAAACAAACCCATACTTTCCTCTCCAAACGTGTGGCTCATCCGTAAAATGTAGAAAGAGGTGGATTAAAAATTTCCTCACATACCTGGTTCCCGGCAGCGCGTATTGTGCAATTTTGGTTTTATTAGGCGACAACAAAAGAGGGAGTAGCTTTTATTTTTGGCTGACCAAAATTAGGTCAGCGTCATGGAAAATGTTTTTTTCCAACTCTCTGGCTTTTAAAATTTTGTCAATTAATGCTGTTGTGGCATTACTTGACTCACGGGGGCAGCTACGGGATTTTGTTTTAAATTTGTATTTAAGTATTGGCGTTAACTGTGCCAATATCCTATGCGATGTTAAATTTGTTTTGCTGGGATAGAAAACAGAAGCTAATAGCTGCGATCATTTCTCATATTTGATCTTAGTGAACGTAGTTTCAGTGAACACGACCTTTGAGAACCGAGCTTAGAGGAACTCGGAGTCAGTTAACCCAACCTCAGTGAAAATGACACACTGAATCCAGTTCAACAAAAACCTGCTTCAGTAAACTCGACTTAACTGATCCCAACCCCAGGGAACTCGGCGTAACTTAACCGGCCTTAGTGTAACTGAACTAACTGAACCCAACCTAACAGAACCCTGCCTCTATGAACCAGTTCTTGAACCACTTTTGTGCTACCTACCAGAACAGCTTTATCTAGGGACTCACACTTTATGAGTTCGAGACTACTTCTTGTCTGAGGTCAGAAATGTAAAGTCTCCTGAGGTAAGAGAGTGGTTGAATAAGAGATAATGATGCCTGATTGCACACTCGGAGGGAGAGCTTAGATAGGTAAAGGCTAGTACTGATATATATATATATATATATATATATATATATATATATATATATATATATATATATATATATAAATGGCAAGCTCTTAGCATGGGACTATACCTGTGTGTCGACACTGGCTGACACCTACATCCATCACAGTGTCGGGCGACAGGGAGAAGCTGCTGACCACAGAGAGGAGTACAAGATCGGCAAGTACAGGGACATAAGCCAACAGTATCAATTTGTCCCAGTGGGATCGGAGACCTTGATATATTGTACCAATGTAATCATGTTCATATTTGTGTTTTCTGTCAATGTATTCTGTCTATTAATAAAGCACTTGTACTATATATATATATATATATATATATATATATATATATATATATATATATATATATATATATATATATATATATATATATATATATATATATATATATATTGATGAAAAGTTAAAAAAACACACAAGAGAAACTAACGAAACATATTCTGACTTCGTTTTGCTGGCCCGAGCTTTGTCAAGACAATACGAACACGGTCACAATGCTAAAACTAAGGAATCATCATCATCAACGTTTCTTCTTGACGCAAGCATACAGCATCTGCAGCCTAGACGAGGGATGCTGCTATATATACCAACCCCTCACCGAGCTACTCTTTCCGTCCTTCATCATCATGTGACATTTGATTCGTTCATCATTTCCAGAAGTAAACAAATGAGACAAAATACACAGATTTCAATTTGTATGATAATCCTTGCCGGCAATCGGCTGCACGCAATAAGATACTGTAAGTGCGGGAGTTGGCCAGGTCGCTTGGCGTTTGTCGAAGTACAGAGAATAACATAGGGCATATCCTCTCACTCTTCTGTGTCATGCATAACATTCTGTTGCTATGCAGGTTGCATATTTATGCATCACCCGAGGGAAATATTACGTGGATTGCTGATTACATATTCATAGGAAAGCTCTTAACTCTGAAAGTTTATACAGTGCCTAAGAATGGTAAGTAATCAGGTTTGTTCCGAGGAAGGTGAGGGGTACCTTCATTTCTATAGGTCAAGAATCCTTCGCTAGCTTCAAGGCACACGAAGGGAATATGAGATATAACAAAAGTTAGTATGGCAGATGGGTCGATCAGTCTGAAAACTCTCTGATAGTGAGAGCACGAACTCTCCCTCAGAGAATCATCTCCGAAATGACTCTTGATGTCCAAGGCCCGCCTAAATTAACTATATTTTAATAAACATTTATTATACTAATGTGAAACTTTAACGAGGTTGTGGCTGGTCAACTTATGCGCAAAACCTGCGTCACGTAATTTCCCCCCTGACTAATATTACACAGAACTAATATTGTAAAGAAGCAAGATTACAAAGAACTATGATTAGATAACAGGTTCAGAGAACCTACAGGTTGAAGAATTAGACACTTGTGCAACATTGGTTGGCGAAACGTTTTTACAAAAAAGATACCCAAATGTTAAACAAGTGTCTGATTCATCAACTATGATTAGGTTGAACCCAACTTAGTCTTAGTGCAAGACGTGCGCGTCACCAGATAACTGACTTATGTTATTAATATTATATTCACTGCGAAGCGTGAGGTGAGATGAGTAGGACAGAGGGGAAACAGGTATGACCCGAAGGAAAAATAACTCCAGCTCCTTAAATGAAGAGCACTTCGCCAGCGTCAAGGAACCTCGTCCTCTGGAAAGAAAATTACCGACAGTGTTACCAGCTGTTCCTCTCGGAGAGGGAGATTTATCATCTTTTTCTTCTCAGAGCTGCCGGTCGCTGTTGTTATTATCCGTACGAGAGATTTAAGCGTCGAAAGAACAGGGCTAAAACAGGATATAAAAAAAAATTTAAGCATTATAATAGGATTCTCTGCTCGTTCTAGTTTCCTTAATAAAAAATAATAAAAATGGTACTATATTATGTTAAATTATCCTACCTCCCTCCCTCCCTTCCTAAATTCCTACCTTCCTCTGTAGTTTTAAAAACTAGAATATAGCGAGACCTCCGTAAGACCCTTAAAGACCAGAACATGAGCGAGACATTCACACACACACACACACACACACACACATATATATATATATATATATATATATATTTTAATATATATATATATATATATATATATATATATATATATATATATATATATATATATATATATATATATATATATGTCGTGCCGATTAGGTAAAACTGGTCAATTAGCAAGAACTCATTTAAAATTAAGTCCTTTCTAAAAATTTCTCTTATACGTTTAAAGATATATTTTTTTCATTTATGTTAATGTATTTTTTTTTAATTTTGTACCAAGAGAAACTTTGAAAACCTACCTAACCTTATTACAACAAGCGCAATTTAATTTAGCCTAACCCAACTAAATATATTTTAGATACGTTAACATTAATTTAATAATAAACAAACACAATGAAATATATTTATTTTTTGGGTTCAGAATGATTTTTGCGAAATTATTGCATACACAAATTTTCGCTTGTCTTATATGGCAAGAAGAGCGTTGCTATTTAAGCCAAAATATATATATATATATATATATATATATATATATATATATATATATATATATATATATATATATATATACCTGGGCTGCGTTGGTTATGGTAAGGTCGTTCTTATCTTTCTTGCGGGTGTTGAAGGTCCACGAACTGGGAAGCATTAGTGAGGTAATAACACTTACGAAGAAGCTGAGATGCCGTTGGTGATGGTAGAATCAGAGGGATGGAGAGACGGAGGTAAAGAGGGGAGGGAGAAGGGAAAGGGAGAGAGGAAGGTAAGGAGAAGAAGTGGTGGTTTGATATATATATATATATATATATATATATATATATATATATATATATATATATCGCGAGAGAGAGTGAGGTGGGGAATTTTTGAAAAGAAGTATTGTATGTACAGTGTGCATCGCTTGTGTTGTATGCTACAGTGAAATATGTTTTATATATATATTCAAATGAGTGTAAATCAGTGTAAACAACTGCAAATCTGTGCAACAAAATCATACTAGTTTACTTTGAACCAGTTCATCATACAATTTTAAATCATAAACCATGAATCATGAAACACAATACTGACAATATTTATCGAATTTAATATCAACTCGTTTGTGAAGAGATTAGAATTTTACTAAAACAGGACTACACTGTTCTCAATAATTAGCCCACTGACAGGAAATGGAAACCAAACAGATCTCCAGTTCGTCCTGGATCATTATAAAGTCGTGATAATAGTTTAGAATTAGTTAAATGTTGTTTAGTTTCCAATTTGTTTCTTAGCTGTGATTTGTTCCACCCAAGGTACTGAGAACAGACATAATGCACACACATATATACATTTTTTTTAACCCAGAGAAGTAAACTTCTAAAAATATGCTGTACGCAGTGAGGACAAATATTAAAATATAATAGTTATAGTCAGAATTAATGGTTTATGTCGACAAACATTCAATAACAATTACTGAAGTGAATGTGAGGCTTAAAACAATTCTGTTCCACTACCCACATCCGTCAATACCTCGCTAGGTTAATAATACAGGTTCTCAGTCTGCTTTTTATTCAGGAATCAGCCATGACTGACATACGTACACCACACCAACACACCAATTCACTCTGTACTACGAGTTCCAGTCATTCTAAGCTTATTATTTTCTCCCATAATGCTACACGGCAACATAGTGTTTGCTATTACTGAATGCTTTTCTAGTACCTTCATTAATGTAGTGCACAGGACAGCATTTTCTCATAAAATTATCATGGCTTAGGCACCAACTCCCCACCTTTTCTGCCTCTATACAAACATTCTACTTATGTATTTCTCTTTGCTTTCGTTTTTATAATGTATAGTTATCCTTCATAAATCCAGTTAATTCCTTTTCCGACATCACAGGTGAGAAGAAAAGCAGAAAAAGAGATAACGAGAAGCAGACATAAAAGAAAAGTAAGAAGAGTGTTAAAAAATTGAATGTCCTGGCCAAGGGTCGCCAGGAATATTCATTTAATGATACAATTTCATCTATTTCGAAATGATGGAGCCGTCGCCACCAGTAATCAAGAAAACGCTGACCTATAGACCATTTCGCTGCCAAGATGCAAGTTTCGGATTCAGTTAGTCGGCCTCCAAGGATAGCTGCAAGAACTTTATCAAAGTTCTCGGAATTGACAATAAGACTGGAAGACGTATATTTCATCCTTATAAATTTCTGGCCATAGAAGCCGTGAGGCCGGAGAAAAGGAAACCTAGATTGCTGCCAGAATGTGCTGACTAGCTAGCAATGCCTCTTACTCATATTTACCAACTCTGTCACAGGGCAAATAATCCACTTCGTGGGAGAAAAGGTCAGATGTAATCAGATTTCACAAAAGGAAGAACTGAGCGGTGGCTGACAACCTCAGACCGGTGTGTGGGGGATGATAGTCACTGGTAAAACTCTCGAGATAATAATTTCACAATGAAGTGCACTATTCCTTTAATATCTCCTCTGTACGACAGTCAGTGTGGCTTCAGCAAAGAACGTTATGCTTCGTCTGTACGATATTACACTAGTTGCTCCCGACGTTACTGCTTCCATGGACCGGGACTACTAACTGAACCAGTGACCATTACGCGAACCAACGACTTTTAACCGAAGCAATGATCGTTACCCGAACCGACGACCGTTATCATATATTAACGGCACACAACTGACATGTGCAATACTTGGATGTCTTCAACGATACCCATGTGTGTTATACACAAATATCCCGCACATAGGAAAAATAAACTTATGACTACGTTTCGGCACTCTGACTATTAACCAGTCACACATTAACACGGACCGAAACGTCGTCATAAGGTGCTTTCTCCTGTGTGCGCTATTTGTGTATTGTTCCAGCCACTGGATTGTGCCTTTTGGACCTGTGTTGCACCTGTGCCTTAACCTTCGACGACCGTTAACCATACCAACGACTGTTAACTGAACTAACGACCGTTAACTAAATTAATGACCGTCAACCGAACCAGTGACTTTCAACCGAATCAAAACTATTTTTGAACCAAGTTATACTGAGAACGAAACAAGAAACTTAGCTTTCGAAACAAGTTATAAACTTTAAGTTAGAAGCATGAAGGAAAAATATTAACGAGTTGCAATCAAGGTCGAAATTATTATTATTATTGTTATTATTTTTACGCTGAGAAACAACGCGCAAATGTTGGTGACAGTCACGCTTCAAATTTACTTTCAAATTCAAAGTGAAAGAAGGAGTGAAGCAGTGCCTAATGGTGCCCTTGTGTCTTCCTAGGTGACACGTGTCCTTGTTACCTCCTGTGTAGTGCCAGCCATGGCTCACTTTTTCTCTCTCTCTCTCTGACTCTCTCTCACTGACTCGAGAATTTAGATAAAAAGTTTCAAAAATACAATGATGAATTTTAAGAGGAAAACTGTTTTAATATAAACAGAAGAAGAAGAATGAAGTTAATCCTGACCAGATGACGACGCGACAATTTACAGAGTACATAATGTACATGTAAAATATGTTTAGAAAAATGTAGCGACAGGATGATGCCCTGAGGACCATACTTGTAATACAATATTAGAGAGAGAGAAGGAGAGGGAGAGAGAAATGATTATATATATATATATATATATATATATATATATATATATATATATATATATATATATATATATATATATATATATATATATATATATATATTATAAAAGTAGTCTTTAAATATTTAAGTGGAAATAAATGATGAAAAATTACAGTAGGACACTCAATTGGCAACGACGGTAAAATGGCTAGTTTCCCCATTGAGAAATGGCTTCCTTTTTTAACACAGCTGGAAAAGAATTTTAACAGCCATAACAGGCCTGGTCATGAACTGGACCGCGGGGGCGCTGACCCCAGAAACACCCTCCAGGTATGTTAAACTACCTAGCAAGACTGTCCATAAGTAAATCATTTGGGCGAAACAAATTATCAGAAAGAACTTTTAAGAGTTAAACTACCAGGTTTGAAAAACACCGAAATGCAACGAGGCTAGAAATTAGCAAAGGTTTCAGCAGTATCCAAGAGAGGAGATAAGTGCTATATCGGTGTTAGGAAAGGCTAATGGAAACCATTAACAGAGACAAAATTGGGACATTAAATTTCACAGTGATATACTTTATTAAGACTTCCAGAAAGCCTTTGATAGAGTATCACGGAAAAGATTATTAGGTAATATAAACTCACGGTAGAAGAGACAAACATTACGACTACCTGAATCTCTCTCTCTCTTTCTCTTTCTTTCTGCTCACTCTTTCTTCCTCCTCAACCCTTTCTTCTCCTCCTCCTCTTCATTTTAAATAATACTAATACTAATACTAATACTAATAATACTAATAATAATAATACTAATAATAATAATAATAATAATAATAATAATAATAATAATAATAATAATAATAATAATAATTAATAATAATAATAATATTAATAAATAATAATAATAATAATATTATTATTATTATTGTGTTATTATAATTATTTTTATTTTTGTAACCCTTGCAAATCCCTCTGCAAAGTATATTAATTTTGTACTGTGAAGCAATGACTGTTAAGCCAATGTTGAGAAGCAATTATATATATACGAAATTTTTAAGAATAAGTAAAAAAAAATAACGTCTTTAAGCAAAATCTCATAAATCTTCCAAGAATTCCTTGATTCAAATTTCTATAACATAAATTTATACTAATTACTATACCAGAAGCCAGTTTTTCCTTAGCTCAATTCTATAAACACTGTGTGTGTGTTCCACAAGCCCAATTTACAATGTTTGTAAATAATTTCGCCTGTCTGCGAATTGTTAAACATTTCAAATCTCCTTCGTTGTCCACTGCATGTGACACGATTTGATGAAATAACTTTAAAAAACAAGCCTGGTGCCCAGGGGTATGGGGAAACATTGTCTAGCTCCGGTTAGGTGCCCATACTTATTTGGGGTCTGGCTCTGTGGTAAATTACTGTGTACTCTGATACAGAGTTTGCTGGTTCGAGTCCTGCTGTGGACGTAGAGACAATGTAAATAATTTCGCCTGTTTGCGAATTACTAAGCATACACACACACACACACACACACACACACACACACATATATATATATATATATATATTATATATATATATATATATATATATATATATATATATATATATATATATATATATATACATGTATATATATATATAATATATATATATATTACATGTATATATATATATATATATATATATATATATATATATATATATATATATATATATATATATATATATATATATATATATATATATATTTAGTATCCACGAACGAGTGGTATTTACTCAATAACAACACTGCGACTAGCCAAGGACTCGAACCCGTGTCGCTTTAGCTCGTCTCATGGTGAACGAAAAAATTTACGACGCTCTAACCCATGGGACCTCCCAATCCTACAAACATCATGCACCCAGCAGTTCTGAAGAAATAAATGAAAAATGTAGAAGGTACGGGAAAACAGCAGTTAACAGATGGACGGCTCAGGCATCACCCCATGCAGTATTTTAGGGTTCGACCAACTCAGGAAATTTAACAACTTTGAAAATGCGAGTTTTCAATATTTTTTCGATTTCCTTTTTTTGCAGTCGTATACGTAAATTTAAAAAAAATCTCTACAATCCTATAATATAAAAATGTTTTTAATGTTTCTTTTTTAAAATAGTCCAATTTTGATAAGAATTTTAATGATTCCAAGTTTTAATAAAAAAAATATTGCATAGACAAATTTGCCCCCACACAAGCTAATGAGTGTAGGTACCATCCTGGCCGTAAGATGCATCAGCCATTAAATACCGAAGCCATTTAGCAGAATTAGATGTATATATTTTGATTGCGGTGATTAAATGGCTTTCAATATTTGACTGAATTAGAAAACACAGTTTTTTTCCTTTGAAAGTTTGAAGCTAAACCGCTGAGAGTTTAGGAGGTTATCGGAGACATTGGGTATCTGCAAATGCCAGTTATTCCTAGTATCTGATCCCCGTTGCGGTACACAAACGTTTTCAAGTTATTAGCGGAAAACAAGGGGGAAGAAATAATTAAAGCATCTATTTAAAGGTTCCCCTTCGGGGATATTTTATAAGAATATTAAAATGAAGTCATACCTGCTGGCAGGTCCTCCTCAAATTCAACTCCTGTCATTCAGTATTTGCCCAACCCATTCCTAAAGCTACCCATGATTTAAGCGTCAATAACCTTATTAACCCATAGTCTTCAGGTCCCTTTCGAATCCAGCTCTTCTCTGTCATGTATGTGTCGAATTAAGAGAGAGAGAGAGAGAGAAGAGAGAGAGAGAGAGAGAGAGAGAGAGAGAGAAGAGAGAGAGAGAGAGAGAGAGAGAGAGAGAGAGAGAGAGAGAGAGAGAATTATTTTATTATTAATATCCTGGGAGCACTAAACCCGTAGGGATTAGCGAGAGTCCGTGGGGGATAGACGGCATTCAGGCCTAATTCAGGGAACTGGAGCACAGATTAGAGAGAGAGAGAGAGAGAGAGAGAGAGAGAGAGAGAGAGAGAGAGAGAGAGAGAGAGAGAGAGAGATAGAGAGAGAGAGAGACTGAATTTTTTGACAGCCTCGGAATTAAAGAGCCTTCAAACACGAGGCTTTGTTTCAGTAATGTCCACATTGCTACAGTAGCCTCCAGGAAGGCTCATTCAGGCCTCGGCTCGCTCCTCATCCTTCCTCCGACACAATACCTCGGAATTAATTACGTATCGTGATGAAACTCTCCACCTTCTGACTAATACGTGTGAAGGCAATTAGGCCAAATAACTGTATTCACGTTAAGTTTGAGTTATTACTGATGTTATTTATATTAATGAGACCAATGTTTAATTTAATTTCTAAATTACTATTTGTATTTTGTTAATGAATTTCATAAATATAAATTATGTAGAAGAATCCTTTCTTCTACTTCTTCTTCTTCTTCTTCTTCTTCTTCTTCTTCTTCTTCTTCTTCTTCTTATTATTATTATTATTATTATTATTATTATTATTATTATTTTTATTATTACATATATTATTATAATAAGTATTACTATTATAATTATTATTACTATTTTATTATTATTATTGAGAAGTGCTAAACCAGTAGGGGTTATGTAGTGCCTGGGGACTCTGATGCAGTCAGATTTGATCCGACTAAGGAGAGGACAGCTCTAATTTCTCGGATCAAGAGTCCTTCAGGGCACTAGTCATTCAGGTCTGGTTTAGGTAGTGCTGAAACTCAAGAAGCTGTTGGTGTACAGTGCTGGTACACACAGTGCTGGTACACACAGTGCTGGTACACACAGTGCTGGTACACTCAGTGCTGGTACACACAGTGCTGGTACACTCAGTGCTGGTACACTCAGTGCTGGTACACTCAGTGCTGGTACACTCAGTGCTGGTACACTCAGTGCTGGTACACACAGTGCTGGTACACACAGTGCTGGTACACTCAGTGCTGGTACACTCAGTGCTGGTACACACAGTGCTGGTACACACACAGTGTTGGTACACACAGTGCTAGTACTCACAGTGCTAGTACGCTCAGTGTTGGTACACAGTGTTGGTACATGCAGTGCTGGTACACGCAGTGCTGGTACACTCAGTGCTGGTACACGCAGTGCTGGTACACACAGTGCTGGTACACTCAGTGCTGGTACACTCAGTGCTGGTACACACAGTGCTGGTACACACACAGTGTTGGTACACACAGTGCTAGTACTCACAGTGCTAGTACGCTCAGTGTTGGTACATGCAGTGCTGGTACACGCAGTGCTGGTACACGCAGTGCTGGTACACGCAGTGCTGGTACACGCAGTGCTGGTACACGCAGTGCTGGTACACACAGTGCTGGTACACGCAGTGCTGGTACACACAGTGCTGGTACACGCAGTGCTGGTACACGCAGTGCTGGTACACACACAGTGTTGGTACACACACAGTGTTGGTACACATAGTGTTGGTACACAATGTGCTGTTCCGAGACTTAATAATAATCTTCTTCTTCTTATTATTATTATATTAACTTTTGGTAATAATAATAATATCTTGTGCGTTGTGCCAATTTTCTACTTGAAGTTTGCAATGTTGTTAATATATAAAACTGTGTTATATTGAAATTTAGAAATTTACATTACAAACATCTAATATCAACATGTATAATGTATATATATTTGCAGCATCATATTTTTAAATTTTATTTTTACTAGGACACGAAAGTGTGTTTATTTTTTTTAAACGGGTCGAAAACCTAGCATGGATAAACTAATTTATTCTTGCCTACAGTTGGCTGATTACTTGAGTCTAAAGCCTGTCAACTACACGGGGGTCATTAAGACTGTATGTAACCTGTTTACCACTAGTCATGATTACCTCGGTCACTTAAATAGAGATGAAACTCTCATATACAGTGTTAACTATGGACGCACAGCGCCAGCGTGTTCTGGTAAGCTACATTATATCAGTACAAAAACCTATTTAATTAAGAATTCTTCCCTGTCCAAAATGCAACAAATTTTATTCTGGGAAAACTGAAAAAGTCTTGAACTAAGATTACAACAATATAAATATAGCATTAGAACCGGGAAAGAGTCTAATGCTTTACTTATTCATGTGAGAGATTTTAACCAATTTATTGATTTTCAAAATGCCGAGAAAGTTCTATCAGGCAAATCCATGGTTGAACGAAATATAAAAGAAACCAGCTTTATATGACAAAAACCTCACAACATTAGGGTCATATGAGGTCATATCTCTTGATCAGGCGAGAAATCACGAAAAAGGAAACATTACTATTTTTCATTTTGTTTGTATGTATATATATATATATATATATATATATATATATATATATATATATATATATATATATATATATATATATATATATATATACTATATATATATTTACTGCTGTGTGAACACAATGAGTTGGTGTACGGAGATTTACTTAGTGTCACCTCGTCCAAGATTGAAGCCGGGTCCTTCGGTTAGTGAATAGGTGCCAAGATAAGACAAGAAAACCTAGAAGCATGACTTATTGTAGTTCGTGTCTTTATGTTCTCAGTCCTAAGATGCGACCCACATGATTGACCAATCCTAGGTACCTATTTACTGCTAGGTGAAGAGGAGCAGAAGGTATATCTTCATTTACTCTGCAATGGTTGTCTTTGATTCAATTTAAATGTTTAGAGCTGATCATTTGCTCTAAATAGCAGTAAATACGTTTCGTGAAGTCACCGGGTCTGACAACCTAGAAGCCCGTTTTCTCTCTTAAATGCGACCTAAAGTTCATCAAAGAAAACGTTGCTGCCCAAGTTCTTGAAGGGGTAACTCAGAATTTCAGTAATATGGCACCGGACTCTCATTAATCTTTCCCACACTTTCGTTTATTCCCCTCCCTCCTCGAGATATGAAAATTTTTGTTTGCAATATCTTCGCTAAAAAAATCCGTGTTATTAATTCTATACATACTTCACTTAAAAAACAGAAAATATGATTGAAATTAATGATCTCATTAAGAGACGAGATGCACATTATCATTTAGATGGTACTCAGCGTGTTCCCTCTAGCAGCCGCGGAAACTTCTCAAATATTTTATGCAATTTCAGGTTTTGTTGTTAATTAAGGAGCGAGTGAATGATTTCACCAGGTTGAGCTTGGAAAAGTTTCGCTCAGCTTGGAAAAGTTTCGCTCACCACTAGTCAAGATCATGTGAGGGGACGATGGGTTTTCCTGGCCAGTTTTGACAATGGTCAGGACAGTCAGGGTACTGTTGATTGACTGATGAAGTAGTTAAGGATGATTTTCTTTGTTTCTTCTTCGTTTTCTTTTCTTCTTTTTCTTCATTTTGTTTTCTTCTTCGTTTTTGGTTTCTTTTACGTATGATTGCACAAGTTTCACTATGCACTGACTCTTGTTTTGACTCAGTGATGTCTGTTGTTACTTCAGTTGCTGGCTAGGATCATTGTCTTACTGTTGCTGGCTGGGATCATTGTCTTACTGTTGCTGGCTGGGATCATTGTCTTACTGTTGCTGGCTGGGTTCATTGTCTTACTGTTGCTGGCTGGAATCATTGTCTTACCGTTGCTGGCCAGGATCATTGTCTTACTGTTGCTGTCCAGGATCATTGTCTTACTGATGCTGGCTGGGATCATTGTCTTACTGTTGCTGGCTGGGTTCATTGTCTTACTGTTGCTGGCTGGGATCATTGTCTTACTGATGCTGGCTGGGATCATTGTCTTACTGTTGCTGGCTGGGATAATTTTCTTACTGTTGCTGGCTGGGATCATTGTCTTACTGTTGCTGGCTGGGATCATTGTCTTACTGTTGCTGGCTGGGATCATTTTCTTACTGTTGCTGGCTGGGATCATTGTCTTACTGTTGCTGGCTGGGATCATTGTCTTACTGTTGCTGGCAGGATCATTGTCTTACTGTGCTGGCTGGGATCATTGTCTTACTGTTGCTGGCTGGGTCATTGTCTTACTGTTGCTGGCTGGGATCATTGTCTTACTGATGCTGGCTGGGATCTTGTCTTACTGTTGCTGGCTGGGATCATTTTCTTACTGTTGCTGGTTGGGATCATTGTTTCTTCTGCGTTTTTCTGGCTGGGATCATTGTCTTACTGTTGCTGGCTGGGATCATTTTCTTACTGTTGCTGGCTGGGATCATTTTCTTACTGTTGCTGGCTGGGATCATTGTCTTACTGTTGCTGGCCAGGATCATTGTCTTACTGATGCTGGCTGGGATCATTGTCTTACTGTTGCTGGCTGGGATCATTGTCTTACTGTTGCTGGCTGGGATCATTGTCTTACTGTTGCTGGCTGGGATCATTGTCTTACTGTTGCTGGCTGGGATCATTGTCTTACTGTTGCTGGCTGGGATCATTTTCTTACTGTTGCTGGCTGGGATCATTGTCTTACTGTTGCTGGCTGGGATCATTGTCTTACTGTTGCTGGCTGGGATCATTTTCTTACTGTTGCTGGCTGGGATCATTGTCTTACTGTTGCTGGCTGGGATCATTGTCTTACTTTGCTGGCTGGGATCATTTGCTTACTGTCTGCGATCTGTGACTTGCTGTGGTCTTGCTTGTTGCTGGGATCATTTCTTACTGTGGCTGGGATATTTCTTACTGTTGCTGGCTGTCATTTCTTCTTTGCTGTGGGATCATTGTCTTACTGTTGCTGGCCAGGATATGTTTCTTCTGTTGCTGGCTGGGATCATTGTCTTACTGTTGCTGGCTGGGATATGTCTTACTGTTGCTGGTGGGATCATTGTCTTACTGTTGCTGGCTGGGATCATTTTCTTCTGTTGCTGGCTGGATCATTTCTTACGTTGCTGGCGAGATCATTGTCTTACTGATGCTGGCTGGGATCATTTCTTACTGTTGCTGGCTGGGATCTTTCTTACTGTTGCTGGGGATCATTCTTACTGTTGCTGGTGGGATCATTTCTTACTGTCTGGCTGGGTCATTTCTTACTGTTGCTGGTGGGATCATTCTTACTGTTGCTGGCTGGGATCATTGTCTTACTTGCTGGGGATATTTTTACTTTGCTGGCTGATATTTACTGTTGCTGGCTGATCATTTTTTACTGTTGTGGCTGGGATCATTGTTTACTGTGCTGGCGGGGATCATTTCTTACTGTTGCTGGCTGGGTCATTGTTTACTGTTGCTGGCTGGGATCATTTCTTATGATGCTGGCCAGGATCATTAGTCTAATCTGCTAGGACATTGTCTTACTTGCTGGTTGACTGTTTCTTATGTTGCTGTCTGATCATTGTCTACTGTTGCATGGCGGATTGTCTTACTGTTGCTGGCTGGGATCATTTCTTACTGTTGCTGGCGGATCATTTCTTACTGTTGCTGGCTGGGATCATTGTCTTACTGTTGCTGGTGGGATCATTGTTTACTGTTGCTGGCTGGGATCATTTTCTTACTGCTTGCGCTGGGATCATTGTCTTACTGTTGCTGGCTGGGATCATTTTCTTACTGTTGCTGGCTGGGATCATTGTCTTACTGTTGCTGGCTGGGATATTGTCTTACTGTTGCTGGCTGGGATCATTTTCTTACTGTTGCTGGCTGGATCATTGTCTTACTGTTGCTGGCTGGGATCATTGTCTTACTGTTGCTGGCCGGATTTGTCTACTGTGCTGGCTGATCTTTTTACTGTTGCTGGCGGATCATTGTCTTACTGTTGCTGGCTGGGACATTGTATTTGCTTGGACATTTGTGGCTGGGATCACTTACTGTTGCTGGCTGGGATCATTGTCTTACTGTGCTGGCTGGGATATTCTTACTGTTGCTGGCTGGGATCATTTCTTAGTTGCTGGCTGGGATCATTTTCTTACTGTTGCTGGCCGGGATCATTGTCTTACTGTTGCTGGCTGGGATCATTGTCTTACTGTTGCTGGCTGGGATCATTGTCTTACTGTTGCTGGCTGGGATCATTGTCTTACTGTTGCTGGCTGGGATCATTGTCTTACTGTTGCTGGCTGGGATCATTGTCTTACTGTTGCTGGCTGGGATCATTGTCTTACTGTTGCTGGTTGGGATCATTGTCTTACTGTTGCTGGCTGGGTTCATTGTCTTACTGTTGCTGGCTGGGATCATTGTCTTACTGTTGCCGGTTGGGATCATTGTCTTACTGATGCTGGCTGGGATCATTGTCTTACTGTTGCTCTCTGGGATCATTGTCTTACTGTTGCTGGCTGGGGTCATTGTCTTACTGTTGCTGGCTGGGATCATTGTCTTACTGTTGCTGGTTGGGATCATTGTCTTACTGATGCTGGCTGGGTTCATTGTCTTACTGTTGCTGGCTGGGATCATCGTCTTACTGTTGCTGGCTGGGTTCATTGTCTTACTGTTGCTGGTTGGGATCATTGTCTTACTGTTGCTGGCTGGGATCATTGTCTTACTGTTGCTGGTTGGGATCATTGTCTTACTGTTGCTGGCTGGGATCATTGTCTTACTGTTGCTGGCTGGGTTCATCGTCTTACTGTTGCTGGCTGGGTTCATTGTCTTACTGTTGCTTGCTGGGTTCATCGTCTTACTGTTGCTGGCTGGGTTCATTGTCTTACTGTTGCCGGTTGGGATCATTGTCTTACTGATGCTGGCTGGGATCAGTGGAGATACCGTTTAATTGTTTGTGTTTAAATATTGCCCAGTTCCTTTTGGCTGTGTATGGGAACTGTGTTAATGTCTTAACTATTTCCTGCTTTATATAAAGTGCAAAGGTCACTCCTCCCGAAGTGTTTTTAATGGTGAAGGGGGATTTTTAATGTGGCAAATCACGGTACTGGTAGGGCTTGAACTCACGGCGCGTGAGTTGTAAAATGGTAGTAGTTTGCATCTAGATGTGTACTGCCCTCAGGTCTGGGTACAAATACAATATGCAAAAAAAATACCATTTAGTGGAACTACATTTCGCCTAGGGCTGTTAAAACTTAACCCTGAGCGAAATGTATACACAGTAAAATATTGTTCTTTAAATTGTGTTTATTTCCTGCGCCGCGGTTAAACGAGGAATGGGAAGCTAATGAGGCTTTGCTTCCAATTTCTCAGATGAAACGATCTTGCAGGGTATGTTTGCAACGATCTTGCAGGGTATGTTTGCAACGATCTTGCAGGGTATGTTTGCCTGGCGGTTAACGGTGATTGTTTTAGATCTATTGCATCATGGGTTCGACCCTCACATTGCTCAGTGAGAAGAGAATTTTATCCTCTAAGTTCCTCTCTAGCGGAGCAGTTACCTGAAGACACACACACACACACACATACACATGTTGCAGAACACGTTTTTATTGCGGCAACGTTTCGCTCATTGTACAGCTTTGCCTTGACGATGACTTAAGCTCTACTCAGAAAGAAACGTCATCGCAACATAACCTTGTTCTGCAGCGTTTTGCTGACCTTCATCCAAAGCATCGTTTCACTGGTGTGCGAAACGTGCTTCAAATAATGTGTTTTTTATGTCTTTCTGCAAAAATAAACATATCTATTAATAAACTTAATTGCACCTCTTAACAATCTATTTCTCAGCAGATGTATCCGTGCATACAATTAATGTATCTATTACTGGTTAGCCAATTTATCAAAAATGGTCTAATCAAGCTGATTAATTATCTGTTGCTATATCTAACTATAGCTTCTTCTTAATATGTATCTTTCTATCTATCTATCTTCTTAATATCTTTCTATCTATCTATCTTCTTAATATCTTTCCATCTATCTATCTTCTTAATATCTTTCTATCTATCTTCTTAATATCTTTCTATCTATCTTAGTATCTTTCTATATTTTTTTCTATCTATCTACATGTCTATTTGTAGGTATCTATAACCGTCTTCACCATACGTCATATTCAGTTGCTCTTCACCTGTCAATTAATTGATTTAATATAATCTTGGAGGTCTAAACCCGGCAGGGTTACACAGCACCTTGGGGTAAATGCAGTTCCATGGATCAAGAGCCCCTTATCGGCATCAAGGGATCGAATCTGAAGGTGAGTAAATTGTATTAATGTTTTGATTTGATTTGGCGTGTAATAAACCATACCATGGGTGGGGTTCGAACCCTCGGTCAGAGAGTCTCAAAACTCCTCTCTCTGTCTCTCTTACTTTCCAATTCTTGAATCTTAGATGATATGCAATGGTCATTAATCTACTCTAGATGGGAGTAGACAGCTATTCTCAGCAGATAGCCTCGGTGTTCACTTGTAAGCTCTCTGCTAGCTGTCTTTACCTCTCTCTTCTCTCTCTCTCTCTCTCTCTCTCTCTCTCTCTCTCTCTCTCTCTCTCTCTCTCTCTCTCTCTCTCCTCCCTCTCTTCACTGACAGGAGGAAAACACAGCAGTGTTCCTGGTTCTCCGTGTGTGCTGACCTCCCACCTTTGATCTGGCTCACACCTGCGGCCGCAGTGAGAGTTTTCCCAAAGGGATACAATATCTGGGCCCTGAGTGTGTGTCACCAGTGGCGTGTGGCACCAGTTTTTTGTGGCACCAGTGGTGTGTGGCACCAGTGGTGTGTGACGCTAGAATCACCAGTGGTGTGTAACACTAGCATATGTGGCATCAGTGATGTGTCCATGTCTGTAAATTTAATGTTAGGTAAGATGTGTGTGGGTGGGGATGGGGGGAGTTAATGGGGCGACTGCTGGTGTGTGCATGTGTGTGTGTGTATGTGTGTGTGTGTGTGTGTGTGTGTGTGTTGATAATGATCTAGGACAGACCGAAACGACTTTTGAAGACTCTCCAAACGTGGGATACTTGTGAATGAACGACAAAACAAACTGCAATCATTCACTAAAGCGAAAGTTCAATGTACAAGACTTGGGAGTAATGATATCAGAGGATCTCACATTCGAGGATCACTAGAATGTTTTGCAGCGCTACAGCGAGGAAAAGGACAGGCTGGATAACTAGAACTTTCAATCAAGATACTGTGAGCCAGTGATGATATACACTTCAAGTCACTAGTTCTCACCAGGCTAGAACACTGCTGTATACTAGAGTTCCCCTTCAAGGCAAGAGAGATTACTGAGCTGGAATAGGCACAGAGAACTTTCACTGTGTGTATACTTTCAGACATGCATCTGAAGTACCGGAAATGTTTGAAGTACCGTTCGAACCCCTTATGGTTCAGGTTCAGATTCAGATTCTTTATTTCTGATAATATTACAAAGTGGGGTTTACATATTTTATGGTATTTGTACATTTTATGAAATACTTATTACAAGAAGGCCAATAGTATGCCTAGGTATGCCTAGGCATTTCAGGTTAGAAATATTAGGACGTGTTTCCTTAAGACACTTGCTGTCCCTCTTAACCTATCAGTAAAATAGGCATCTGGGTGTTAGTCGACTGTTGTGGGTCGCATCCTGGGGACAAAATTGACTTCATTTGCATGAAATGCTCTGCATAACAAGCGGCTTTCTATAATAATAATAATAATAATAATAATAATAATAATAATAATAATAATAATAATAATAATAATAATAATAATAATAAAGATCATTATTATTATTATTAGTAGTAGTAGTAGTAGTATACCTTAAACTGTATTCCTTGGAATGTAGGCGAGAAAGGAACATCATAATTTACACCTGGAAAATCCTGGAGGGACTTAGTTCCAAATCAAAGCACTGAAATCATCCTGTTTGAAGCACACCTGCATGCTGTGATGCACACCTGCATGCCCAAGTACATGCCCACCTGCAGGCCCACCTGCATGCCCACCTGCAGGCCCACCTGAATGCCCAACTGCAGGCCCACCTGCATGCCCACCTGCAGGCTTACCTGCATACACCATGTAATGCCTGTGTGTCGGCAACCATACATCATGTAAATTACGAGTATTCTTGGGTATTTACCTGTAATCTCTTAATATTCTTCTACGCTGGTCGTTAGCTAGAATTCATTGAACGTCAGTATCTCCTAGCGAGAGAGACTCATCGAGTTGCTTAGGGTAGCTCTAGTGGAGATGGTCTCTATAAATGTACACACAGTTCTATACCACAATACTAAATATTCTATATTCCCTTACGGGGCTTCTAATGATAAGATCTGTATATAATATTTATTAGCCATTTTATTTAAGTATTTGATGGTAAGTGTTTATTTCAGTCTTGGACATCGCAGAGCCAAGGCTATGTTCTTCTTAGTACCATAGTAATGTATTTAATTATTCTTAATCCCCCTAGATGATCTGGTAATTACGATAATTACCGTATTTTCCAGCATATAAGGAGTGCCTTTTTTCCCCAGTCTTGGAAAATCATCCTGCGCCTTATATGCTCAAGGTCAGGGTCAAGGGTAGGCTTTGTGTTACGCTTCAGCGTAAAGTAAGAGGGAAATTATAGCCCTTGAATATCATTACTGATTTATCGCTATGATCTTTCTGACGTGCGCCTTATATGGCGGAAAACACGGTAATTAAAAAAAAAGTTGGAACTGTCAAGTTCTGTGTCTTAAAATATGGATTATCTTACACGGGGAGAAAATAAGATTCATTCAAATATTACTAATCTTCTTTCACTGTAAGTCCTGACATTCAGGGCTCGGTTAAATCACCCACTGGGGTGTTGGCTGTGCGTGTGCGTTACTTATTCATCATTTGTATAATGAAACTCTTGTTGTATTTCGTAATGGTCTAGTACTTTTTTGCCATGGCATCTCCTGCGTGCTGTTAGGGACATCATCGTGCTGTGAACGACACCTGTGTGCTCTAACACCCACCTGAATGCCATACCAGACACATTCGTGCTGTAACACACGCGCACACACCTGCATGCTGTAATATACTCACACACCTGCATGCTGTAACGCATACGCTCACACCTACATGCTGTAATATACGCACACACCTGTGTGTTGTCGCAGTCACAAGCTGTGAAAACCTTCACAGACTGGTAAGTAATGAATCCATGACACGTTGACACGACAAACCTTTATTAAAAACTTCGACTCGCTTACTGCTAAAACTCACACTGAGCGAAACGTCGTGTTTAAATGAAGACTTTTCTCTTAGTGTGTTTTGAGTCACCATCCTGCTGGTGGGAGCTCAACTTTTAATTCTCACTAATTAGGTTAGTCATAAAATTCTCGTCTTTAATTTGGGACGTCCGTCCACCTTCGTATTTAAACAATACACTGAGTGGTGTGTGTGTGTGTATCTGTGTGTGTGTGTATGTGTGTGTGTATGTGTGTGTGTGTGTATGTGTGTGTGTGTGTGTCTCAGAGTTCACACACCGAGAGTTTAAACAATACACTGAGTGGTGTGTATCTCCTAGTGTTTATACACTGACAATTTATCAAAACAATGCGCTGTGTGTCATATATTTAAGAACAAAAAGTCGCAGTACCGTGACTGGTACAAAACACACAGGAGAGAGGAGCTTACGACGACGTTTCGGTCCGACTTGGACCAATTAAATGGTCCAAGTGAGACCGAATAACGCACACACAGGAGAGCTCCTATGTGCGGTTTATCCGTGTATTGTTATGTATTTCTCACCATTTATACACTTATGGTTTAATTTAATAACACACTGAGCGTTTCTCATTCCACAGGTGCTATATGACCCATACTGATTTACCGCTTTCCCCTGATGAAGATAAAGCAATAGTGAACAGTATTAATCTTCATCTTGGCAGTAGGCTGTGTAGGAGCATACTTTCTTGGATTCTGTCCAATAACTAGAGAATGCCTCTTCTGGTCGGCTTTAAACTTATAGTGCTAATGATGTTTTTTTATTTTTAAACGAACCTTCTATTTGAATTTAGGCTGTGTAAGTTTTGATGTGAGAATTTTTATTGATCAAATTGGTTTCTGTGAAATAAGTGGAAAATGTCTCTTCTGATCACAAATAACTCAGTGTCTTACTATATATATATATATATATATATATACATATATATATATATATATATATATATATATATATTTAACGACCAGTAAAGGTTATACAGCGCTTGTGGGAGTGGAAGGCGTTCAGACTAGATTCAAGAACCGGAGTACAGGTCTTTCATCTGCGTTAAGGAAACTCCCTTGGGGGGTCTACCAGACGTTTCAATGAAACTTAACGTAATTACGTACCTGTATACTTTACTTAAACTGTAAATGCTGTTAAATCTTACTTAGAAAAATTCTGGATTGATTTTTGTCCTGTGTTAGGTCCAATTTTTTTTTTTTTATAATCCAAGAAACTGGGAAAGTTTAAATACTGATTTTCCCATGAGAATTTGTGAGAGTCTCATACAGTTAGATTCACCTGTCAACGTTGATGACTTGATAATGCATATTCAGAGAGTATTGCAACCTATTGTCTGGTGTATATTAGGAAGTCAATCTCTGTGTCACAGAGGTCGGGGAACCGGGGTAAATTGCCCCAAATGGGGTAAAAATGAAAATCTCGGGGGTAATGAAGGCTCCATAAACATATAAATAAAACTGCACAAAAAAGCGAGGCAAATTATGAAAGTTATATTTTTAAACAAATAATTTCTGGTCTAGTGGGTAATTTCGCCCTACACAAATTTGTTTTGGGGTAATACCCAAAAAAAGTTCGCAGACATCTTCATGAGATAACAAGAGAATGATTCTTCAGTTAGTCTTCAGAAAAGTGTGTTTTCTAAGCGGAAGGTCTGAATAAGTTTTGGGCTGTAAATCTTTTAATTTGCCATATTTATAGAAGTTGAGATATTAATGTCCATGTGATAACTTGTTTATACCAAAACCTGATTCACTTTAAATCTTCATCGCTAATATTTAATCCAATGGAAACGTATGCCGCACTCTGCACTGTTTTTTTGCGTTCGTTGTGGTACCACAGAGATCCAGGGTTATGCTATACAAAGATACCTTTTTCGGCCAACACAGCAACCTAAATACATATAATAATAATAATAATAATAATAATAATAATAATAATAATAATAATAATAATAATAATAATAATATATTATTATTATTATTATGATAGGGAAACACCAAACCAGTAGGGGGAAGGGTCATATACCACCTGGGGATTGGGAGGTAAGCAAGTTTGATCATTAGAAGGAAATGGCAGCTCCAATTCCTTGAATCAAGAGCCCTTCATCAGCATCAGGACATCCAACACCCCTACCATTCCCGCTGGAAGGGCGCCGCTGCAACACCTAAGTAATTCCTCGGCTACTTCCGTCATCAACACAAAACAGTCCACAAAAATTCGTTGGAAAATAACCAGCGAGATAAAAAAAATAATGCGATTCAGTGAACCTTCAGAATTATATTCACTCTCTCACCGGTCGTAGCAAAGACAAGAATTTTAAGTACTCTCTCTCAAATGGTTTTATCAAAACAAAGAATAATAACTAGTCCTGGGTTTATAAAAAAAGAATAGTGACTATTCCTGGTTTAATCAAAACAAAGAATATTAACTATTCCTAGTTTTATCAAAACAAAGAATAGTGACTATTACTGGTTTAATCAAAACAAAGAATATTAACTATTCCTAGTTTTATCAAAACAAAGAATAATAACTATTCCTAGTTTTATCAAAAGAAAGAATAATAACTAGTCCTGATTTTATCAAAACAAAGAATAGTGACTATTCCTGGTTTAATCAAAACAAAGAATATTAATTATTCCTAGTTTTATCAAAACAAAGAATAATAACTATTCCTAGTTTTATCAAAACAAAGAATAATAACTAGTTCTGGTTTTATCAAAACAGAATAGTAACTATTCCTGGTTTTATCATAACAAAGAATAGTAACTATTCCTGGTTTTATCATAAAGAATAGTAACTATTCCCGGTTTTTTTTAAAAACAAAGAATAGTAACTATTCCTAGTTTAATCAAAACAAAGAATAATAACTTGTTCTCGTCTTATCAAAAAGCTACAATAACAACAACGAAACTAGTAAAGGATATATGATAAATATACGTAAAGTGATCTTATTAAGAATGGCGGACATGACAACATCAATAATAAAGTATTGATTTTTTTTGCTAGTAATCACATTGGTAATATCAGCAACATCAACTTCACCAGTAATATAATAATAAAAATAAAAGTAATAATAATGATAAATAATTATAATAATAATAATAATAATAATAATAATAATAATAATAATAATAATAATAATAATAATAATAATAATAATAACGATAATACTAATACTACTACTACTAATAATAATACTAGTCTTTCACAGCTCATCATTTTACTTTAATACAAAATACAAACTAATCCTCCAGCATCAGACTCAACCTGACACTCCCTCATGATTTTCATTTAATTAATACAATTAGTTAATTATTTGACTCGTTTATTAGGTTAAAATATCAGTAATCACTGAGAAACTAGAGAGTTCACCAGTTATTTTATTCACGCATGATGTTGTGTATATATCTGATGTCTGTCTGTCCGTATGGCTGTCTGTATGTCTGTTTTTTTCCATCTGTATGTCTGTCTGTCTGTTCTCTTTTAAATAGGAAAATTTACAGGTTTTGAAATAGCTAAGGCGTTCAAATTTGTTATTGAAAATGGCTAAGAATTTCTGATCGCCTCTACGTCTCTATTTTCTTCTGTCAGGGTTTCTCTCTCTCTCTCTCTCTCTCTCTCTCTCTCTCTCTCTCTCTCTCTCACTTTCTCAGTATTTAATTAAATAACTATCTGCGATTCTTTCGAATTCAGTCCATATTCCTTCTCAGGCTCTGATTTCTCATATTCTTTAAAGAATATGGAAAAAAGGCGCAATAAAGATAATTGATTTACAAATATTTGACAGTACGAATTTACTTCCCCTGGACAGTGAACATTTTCAGCAGCTTCGAAAAGGTTAGCCAGATAATTCAGTACTACAGAGCACCCAGAGGCTCGCTAATTGGTGACTGGAGGGAGGGTTAGCGGGGGAGGAGAGGGAGAGACAGAGAGAAAGGGGGGAAAGATAGCTTAATGGGCTAATTCATAGTCTGATCAGCTAATGGCCTCTTGATTAGCGTCAAGTCAGTCGTCCGTGAAAACCTTTGGTTTTAGTACCAGTTATTAGTTTTTTTTTTTTTTATTAACGAAGCTTCGTTCACTGATAAAAGTCACGCTGAGCGAAACGTCGTTTTTTTATAATTTTTTTTTACTCTGTCTTAGTGTGTTTTGTGTCACCATCCTGCTGGTGGGAGCTCAACTTTTAATTCTCACTAATTAGATTAGTTATAAAATGCTCGTCTTTAATTCTGGACACCTGTCCACCTTCGTATTAAAACAATACACTGAGTGGTGTGTGTGTGTCAGTGCATATATATATATATATATATATATATATATATATATATATATATATATATATATATATATATATATATATATATATATATATATATCTCCTGCTCCCTGTTTCAGGGCAAGGATACCTTGCTACCTATTTTAGGGATCAAAGTATCCCTGCCCGGCGGTGTACAAGTAACACGGAGCATTTTAGATCCCTCGTTCCGTAAATAAATTTTTAAACACAATGAGCCAACCAGACAGCCAAGAATAATTTTAACATTATTAATTTTTTTCGACAATTTGCAATGAAAAAACAACAACTCTCGAACCTAAACTAACCTTGCTGAAATTTTGCCGTCTTGAAATTGCTTACGATCTTACGCGACCGATTATAAGATCAGCTTGTTGGGAAAACTTTTCCTTAACAAGAGTTATCTCTATTCCAAATACTTTGCCGATATTTCCAAGAGAGAGAGAGAGAGAGAGAGAGAGAGAGAGAGAGAGAGAGAGAGAGAGAGAGAGAGAGAGAGAGAGAGAGAGAGAGAGAGAGAAAGAGACCACATACACACACACACACTATCGCACCAGCAATAAACTTTTAATTGATCAAGGCAATTGGCAGGGCTAACTTTTTGCAAGGATAAAATGGAGTGAGTTTGCCTCAGCTCTCAAATTTACAGTGCACCTGTGCTGATGGGCGAGGCAGAGAGAGAGAGAGAGAGAGAGAGAGAGAGAGAGAGAGAGAGAGAGAGAGAGAGAGAGAGAGAGAGAGAGAGAGAGAGAGAGAGAGAGAAAGAAGAGAAGAGAGAACACTCGGTGTCTGTGATTATACTGACGTTGGTAAAAAACTTAACACCGAAATTTCAGTATTCATAGCGAGTGGAATGGATTAATAATTATCGCTACCGGGATACCTGAGTATAAAAGTGTGGTTATGAAATCACAATATGGACAACAAACTTTTATTAGGAACTACGTTTCGCCCAGGGGAAGGGGTGAGCTTTATTAAGTCATTGACTTAATCTGGCGTACTGTGTCTACGTAAATATTGAGTGTTACGTGTCTACTCCAGTCCCAGTGTTACATATATGAAGATTGCTTTCAATACCTGAGCGTGTCTGTGGTGTGGAAATACAGTGGCAAGGTTTACCTGCCACTGTATTTCCATATTGCCATAACACGATGCGGGTTATGGCATTTTACTGAGATGTTGCGTCCACAAGGGACTTGGTCAGTTCATCTGATTCCTGGTCTACCAAACTTCTTCACAATTAAATGCCATGACACGCATTGTGTGTCCTATTTTCGCACACGCACACACAAACACACACACACACACACGCACAGATACACACACACACACACACGCACAGACACACACACACACACACACACCAGTTTCATGAATAAGTACGATGAGACTTGCGAAACCAGAGCCCAGTAACTGGCGATCGTTATAACTTTAAAGTTTGGGACAAAAATTGTCTTGGGCCAGAAAACACATCTGTGTTGGTACATGACGGCTTATACACACACGCACGCGCGCGCGCACGCAAATGTACACACACACACACACACACACACACACACACGCACACACACGATGAGGTCCGGGTTCGATTCCCAGCGAGGGTAGAAACATTGGGCGTGTTTCTTTACACCGGTTGTCTATGTTCCCCATGAGTAAAATGGGTACCTGGCTGTTAGTGGACTGGTGTGGGTCGCATCCTGGGACAAAACTGACCTAATTTGCCCGAAATGCTCTGCGTAACAAGCGGCTTTCTATGCAGTAGTATGTCACTGATGTCAACTAGGCGTGTAAACCTTGCACATGTACTTGTAGAAATAGATATTTACCTAGTAGCGACCGGTGAAGAGGCGGGGACAGGAGCTATGACTCGACCCCTGCAACCACAATTTGGTGAGTACAATTAGGTAGGTACACTAACGATGAAGTGTCAGAGTGGGCGCCTGTGACGAGTGGGGTTCCACAGGGGTCAGTCCTAGGACCGGTGCTGTTTCTGGTATATGTGAACGACATGACGGAAAGAATAGACTCATAAGTGTCCCTGTTTGCAGATGATGTGAAGTTGATGAGAAGAATTCAATCGGACGAAGACCAGGCAGAACTACAAAGGGATCTGGACAGGCTCCAATTATAACGAACATGTCTCCTGAGGCATACGTCAATCAAATAACTGCTGCAGCATATGGGCGATTGGCAAACCTGAGATTAGCGTTTAGACATCTGAGTAAGGAGTCATTCATGACATTGTACACCGTGTATGTCAGGCCTATACTGGAGTATGCAGCACCAGTATGGAACCCTCACCTAGTCAAACACGTCACGAAATTGGAGAAAGTTCAAAAAATTGCAACACGTTTAGTCACGGAACTGAGAGGTATGTCTTATGAGGAGAGGTTAAGGGAACTCAACCTGATGACACTAGAGGACAGGAGGGACAGGGGGGACATTATAACAACGTATAAAATACTAAGAGGAATTAACAAGGTGGACAGGGCTCGAATGTTTCAGAGATGGGATACAGGAACAAGGGGCCACAATTGGAAGCTGAAGACCCAGATGAGTCATAGGGATGTTAGGAAGTATTTCTTTAGCCTTAGAGTTGTAAAGAAGTGGAATAATCTGAAGAGTGAAGTAGTAGAAGCAAGTTCCATACATAGCTTTAAGAAGAGGTATGATAAAGCTTATGGAGCAGGGAGAGAGTGAATTAGTATCGACCAGTGAAGAGGCGGGGCCAGGAGCTATGAATCGACCCCTGCAGCCACATATAGGTGAGTACACACACACACACACACACACACACACACATATATATATATAGACTGGGAAAAATTGGAACCTACGTGAGGACCAGAAACATGATCAGTAAAGATGATAGAGGCGTTGATGGTAAGTTTTATGTACAAGCAGGCCAATCACACAACAACAGAGAGAGAGAGAGAGAGAAAGAGAGGAGGAAGAAGAGAAGGTGGAGGAAGAGAAGAGTATGAGCCAGCAAGCCTAGATCTAATATTTAGCAAGAAAACATCTGATTTAGAATGAGATCTGTGGGTGCTAGTGACCACATAGTGCTCAATTTCGAGTACCTTGTGAAAGTAAACAGTGAGGGGAGAGTAGCAGGTTGGGGGGAATGGAAGAACCCAGATTTCAGAAAGGGATTTGAAGAAATGATAGAATTCCTAAATACAGGAAAGTGAATTGGAGGGACAGTCAACGAAAATGATGGAGAACCTAGCAGGAAAGTGACAGTAGACAGACGAGAGCTTCATATCCAAAAGATATGGAAAAAATCTTTTATAAATGTAGGGGAAGCATTGTCATCCCATGTGAGGGAGCAACTATTTCAGAGACAACGAAGACTTCCCTTTAGTGGGCCAATAAGCCACTGCTATCAACCATTTTTTTTTCCAACACGTCTGCCGTCTCCCACCGAGGCAGGGTGACCCGTAAAAGAAAGAAATACTTTCACCATCATTCAACTTTCACCATCATTCACACATAATCGCTGTCTTTGCAGAGACGCAAAGATACAACAGTTCAGACGTCACTCCAAACAGACAATATCCCAAACCCCTCCTTTAAAGTGCAGGCAATGTACTTCCAACCTCCAGGACTCAAGTCCGGCTAACCGGTTTCTCTGAATCCCTTCACAAAATATTACCCTACTCACACTCCAACAGCTCGTCAAGTCCCAGAAACCATTCGACTCTATTCAGTCCCATCTAACACGCTCACACTCCCATAAAAAACTTAGGTGCCTGCTAGAATTAGTAGTTCTGAATTTAAACTATTAATGAGTTTTAAAATTAAGGAAATTCTGCCTTTAAGGAAATTTAGTTGTTCGGTATAATCTCTCAGTAGAAATACTGGTAGGTTTGAGTGCCAGGGGTTGTCCTTTAGGCAGGAGTCCGGAGGATTCAAATGGCCTGTAGGCAGTATTGTGACAGTCCTCGAGATAGGATGCAGGTTCTTCCTGCTGAGTCATTGAGACACGGGGAATCAGGAGAATTCAATACAGTAATTCAGAGATCGTCTCTAGCACTACGACATAAACGTGTGATTGTTTGACTATCTCCTGGAATCATGACCTGTGTAAGAGTGATCCACAGGTCACACAACTAGCCACTGGACTGCAGTGAAGATCAGATTAGCAGCAGCGGGCACGCCAGGTCAAGAGTTACTGAAGGACCTCCAAAAAGGGAGTACCCACACTGATCCAGGAGTCACTTAGACACGTGTAGGGCATAATTTTACACAATAACATTAAAGATCCGTGGAGTCAGGTAGACGCTTGGTACTAGAACTTAATTAAATTGGGTTATATATGACTCCCTCACTTCTGGTTGGTGTTTAATTTATGCGGATGGGAATTCATAAGATTAATTACACCAGTGATAATTACTAATATAAGTGATCGTGAGCGATTCAGATTGGATATTTGACGACTCGTACATTCGATCACAAATCGACACCAGCAGTATCACCAGAGAAGTTCTCAACACATCTATTTTGTCATTATCATAATGACATTATCACAATGGGATCACTGGTGGACTTTAAGATCTCTTCACGTGTATATATGAGGTCATATTCACACCACGTATCGTACCATGGTAAATGTTAAAATAGTTAATTATTAACTAGATATGTTCTTCGACATCAACAGCCGCTCAGAACACAAGAGATGTCATACCGATGGCTGCGACTGCCGTTATTTTAGGCATCAAATAAGTGTGGTTTAACCAGTTACCATTATATGATGATGTATCTGAGTAAATTCCAGTAGAAAAAAGGCAAAAACGAAAAAAAATATGTAGAGTTGAAAAAGACGAACTATTGATAAACTATTGAAAGCAAAGACCAGGAAATAAAGAAGTGAGCAGAAAAGCCAGAAACGATTATGGAAGGATGAGATGAGAAGCTGAATGACAATTTGAGAATGACAGCAACAGAAAATCCAAATCAGAACCAAGAACCAAGAACCGAAGAACGGCGACAGTGAAAGGCCAGGTAACACGACCGAAGAAGGAAGGAGGAGAGCTCACGAGAAACAAGGCAATATGTGAAGAGTAGAGTAAACAATTTAAAGAGTTTGGAAAGAGGCAACACCAGAGAATCAAAGAAAGTGTACGTATGTCGTCACTGGACACAATACTGACAGCAGGGAAATACGTGAAAAAAAGGCATTTAGGGAGCTGGATGCGTCAAGAGAAAAGTCACCATCAGTCCCGCAAGAAACATAAACACTGAACCATTAGTTAAAAATCTACAAATCCGTAGATTCAAGACAATTGCCAGAGATCTAGGAGATAGCAAATTTAGGCCCAATATTTAAGAAAGGATATAGATATGAAGCGTTAAACTACAAGCCAATATTACTGACCTGCTGACTGTGTGAGTTAATGAAGAAAATAATCGGAAGACAGAAGTAATTGCATAAACAATATCCAACATGGGTTTAGGGATAGCATATCTTGTCTCACAAATCTGCTGGAGTTTATTTGACAAGGGAACAGAAATGAGGCAGGAAACAGAGGGTAGGGTGGATTGTATATTCTTGGACTGCAAGAAGACATTTAATACTGCGCCTCACAAGAAACTGGGACAAAAACTTGAGTAGCAGGCAGGAATTACAGGATCGAAGAATTCATTAAAGGAAAGAGACACAGATAATTCTCCGGCAAGGGATGTCAGAATAAGAAAGTAAAAGTGGAGTTCTGCAAGGCTCGGTATTAGGCCCAGTACCGCATCTGGTATACGTTAATGATGTAAGAGAAGAGACAGAGTAGGTCGTATTCTTGTTTGCAGATAATGTAAACTTAATAAATGGAATAAAATCTAGGGAATACATAGTAAGATTATAAATGTACGTAGACAAATTGCATGATTAGTCAGACAAGTGGTTGCTTGAACCTAACCTAAACTTTATCCTCAGAAAATACAAGCTTATGAAAACTGGGTCGCATCCTGGGGGACAAGATTAAAAGACTCCAATGGAAATAAGACATACAGTCCTCGATGACGTACTGTCTTTATTGGATTATCCTGAGTGGATAACCCTCCCGGTTAAAAATCCAAACAAATCTTATCTTAACGGAAACGAATTATAGACTTGGGGGAGAAAGGCAGAAAGCGAAGGGGTAAGCATAGTTCGGAACATATTGCCAGAAGCACGCATACTCCAAAAGCCTTTCCAGCTAATGCCGGTTTGGCAAATGTTATAGACAGCAGCTATCAGGAATCTCAACAAAGAGTCGCTCACGATGTTATATTTGACATATGTTAGGCGTACCTTGGAGTATGCAGCACCAGCATGGAACCCTGATAAAGAATGCAGGAAATCTGGAGAATGTGCACAAATGTGCAAGACAACTAATCCCAGAGAAACAGGGAATGAGCTATGAGGAGAGGCTCAAGAATTTGAATCTGATGACGTTAGAAAATAGAATATCCAAAAGACATATGATAATGACATTCGTGTACCTGTACCCTCACCTCTCCGAGAGGCGGGGAACGGGTACACGAGGGCATAATTGGAAGTCAGAGACAGAGGTGAATCACAGTGATAGCAGGACCTATTTCTTCATCCTCATGGGGGGTCAAGAAACTGAATAACCTGGAAGAAGCAGTAGTGGAAAACCTTCCTTACTTAGTTTTAAGAATAGGTATGGCAGGGCAAATCAGCTAGTTAAGTGGTGGGGCTAGGAGCATGCACTCTACCCTGGTGACCACCTGCACCTGAGTACAAATGAGTACACACATACACAGTAAAGACAGGATCCATACAAAGCTTTAAGAAGAGGTACGATAAAGCTCTTGGAGCAGAGAGAGTGTAGCTAGTAACGAGCAGCGAATAGGTGGGGACAGGAGCTACGACTCGACCCCTGCAACCACAAATAAGTGAATACAAATAGGTGAGTACACACACACACACACGACGACACTGGAGGACAGGAGGGATAGGGGGCATATAATAACGACATATAAAATACTGAGAAGAATTGAAAAAGTGGATTGGGACAGGATGTTTCAGAGATGGAACACAGCAACAAGGGGTCACTATTGGAAGATGAAGACTCAGATGAGTCACAGGGATGTTAGGAAGTATTTCTTCAGCCATAGAGTTGTCAGGAAGTGGAATAGTCTGGAGAGAGATGTAGTGGAGGCAGGATCCATACATAACTTGAAGAAGAGGTATGATAAAACTCATGGAGCAGGGAGAGAGTGGACCTAGGAGCGACCTGTGAAGAGGCGGGGCCAGGAGCTATGACTCGACCCCTTCAACCACAATTAGGTGAGTACATACACACACACAATCTCCTTCCTGCTCAGCGAAATAGACATAAACAAATGATGACGGCCCAGAAATTAGCCGAGCCCCCACAGCTGCTTATTATTGAATTTCCAGCACAAGAGCATTAAGGAAGAGCCCAGACGACAAACAAATGGGACCTCATTGAGTGAAGGTTGTCTGGCCTTGGCTGCCGTGGCAAGAAGAAGGCGAAGAGGTACGCTTATCTTTTATATTATTCATCTTTGTCTGTCTCAGGTATATAGCTAGGTACCAGCACTAATTTTCTCTCATCTTTCTCTCTCACTCTTTCTTCTCTCTCTCTCTCTCTATACCTTTCTAATACTGACAAATTTTGAAATCTCATACATTCCATTATTTGCTATGCAGTGTAGGTTTATAAAACGTGAGTGGAGTGTGTGAAGGTGATGTCTCGGACACCAGAAGTTAGAGTACTCGGGAGAATAGTGGAGTCCACTGGCTGCCTCCTGCCTACCTGAGCCCTGGAGACAGCAGACGTGGGGGAGACTGAGGAATGAGGAGGATAGCAGAAAGAGAGAATGGAAAACAATAACATAAATAAAGAAATATAAGTAGAAGTAAATGGAAATAATAGAAAGAAGAAAATCAGAAATATGAAGAAACGGGAAAGTACGTGTAAGATTTTTATTATTATTATTATTTTAATGGGAAAGCGCTAAACTCGTAAGGTTCATGCAACTGGGGAATGGGAACATACTCAGGTTGGATCCGAGGAAGAATAGAGTAGCCCCAATTCCTGGGATCAAGAGCCCTTCACCATGAAAAGGATGTACACTGTACTGTATATTAAAATAGAGTGTGCACACCAGACGCTTTTCATAACAATAGCTAAAATTCTCGCACCTCGTCTCAGAGGTTCTGATGCCATTTATCAAAGGAATATTTCCACTTGTGTGGAAAGAGACGGGTTTACTGTCTGCACGATTTCTTTCATAGAAGCTGAGAGACTGATTACCCCGGACTACTTCTCCACTTCGTCCGTCTCCAGGACTGTAATTCATCCCTGTATTTCGACTGATGAAGCCTGCAGCGTGGGCGAAACGTTGCGTCAATAAGAGTACCTAGTGTTGCTCCTGAGTCTCTTTCCATAACTTGTTGTTATGAAACCAAGTCACCCAGATGTTTTTGTATGGGGATTTTAAACAAAGGTAAGATTTGTCAGGAGACAGAACAAGAATTTTCTGACGCGGGTCGGATGTTGACCCGCAGTTGGAGTTTTTGGTCATCTGACCGAGGCCTTCCGCTGGCTTACCCCTCCACCCCTTTAAAAAACGATGTTTATGATTATAACCGTTAGTTAAATAACGCTGACGGAGTCTTGGAATCGGGTGGTGGCCAGGTTTTCCTCGTGAGGGTAAAATGTCTCTTGACGTAGGCTGGTAACCCCACTTTAAAAAAAATATATATTGATAAAATTTTGTCTTAGTTCTATACAACTTTCAGTGTATAATTTTTCCTGGAATGTTTTAGGATCCTCAAAAGTAAGCGTACCTTTAGTACGTTTTTAAACTCTCGGAGGAAAAGAGGCTTTTGTTGAGCTGTCTGCTGATAGACTTACAGAAGCGGGAGGGGAATGATACGGAGGGGGGAAGGGAATGAATAGGTAGGGGAGGGGAGGAGAGGAGAGATGAGGCATGATGTGGTGTGGACCAGCAGAGTCCCTCAGTTCTGGGGCGAGTGTTGTGGGAGGCGCAGGTCCCCAATCTCTGGCTGGAAGCTGCAACAGCCCTGGCAGGTCAGATGTGCTCCTCGCTGCCCCCCACACACACATGCACACTCCCTGGCTGGAGGCTCCCACCTGCATACTCCTCACCAGCGCTCTCATCAAGAAGTGTTTTCCATCAGTCGTTGAAATTCCTGTTTTTTAATCTTTCACCAACGTTAATGTAGAATTTGTTTGGCTAAAATACGAACTTTTCAAGCACGCTCCCGTCACAAGAACATTTCTTCTGAAAGATGAAACGTTTGTTCTACCCCACAACATGTTACGAGTTTAGTGTTTGCTGATACATTACCATAACAGTTTGCCCTGGAAATGTTTGTTGTTATAGTTTCTCACCCAACTAATCTTACCGTTCTATTTAATATGTTTCTAAGCGAAAATACAGTGACTCGTGAGTTCAAAAACGTGACATTCCAGGCTCAATAATCCCATTATAATGAGTTTTCGATTACGCAGTGATGCTAGACCGAAACATTACTAGTTTACGGATGGTGTGACACAGCGAAGGTTACATGTAAGTCTGTGATCAGTGTGTGAGGCAAAGTGTACTCAGCACGTGCAGTGAGAACATTGTGGACATGTCTGTGCCTCCCATTATTATCTAGTCGTGTATTATAACATATATATGACTTTAAACCCCCCGAGCTGAAATTCCTCACATATATCACTTATTTCTCAGTGACGTGTTTTACAATATAATCCAAATGCAACACAGACTGTGACAAGTGGTGGTATATTTCACGGACATACATAAGCCAGGTTTATTTTATTTAGACCAAAACCACTATGATTAAAATAATAGCCTGTCATTTATAATAGGGTAAATATGTCAAAGACTAGCATCTGTTCAATAAAGCATTTAACTTAAATAAAAATATACTCGACTATCTGATAGCATTACAGATAGTCTTAATGCGTAACATATTTGAGAACAGTGTTATCTACACCTAGAGATAAATGTCTCATTGTATATACGCTAAAAGTTGAATTTTATCGCTCTTTAAGGATAAAAATATGCTTGGGTGGTGGTGTACAGACTTTAAATCTCATAAAGCAAAAAAAAAAAATAGTTTGAGAACATGATGACTTTAAGAGTAGTATACTTTGCATACCGTGGACTAATACAAACATTAACCTGTTGTTTATAAAATATACAGTTAACATGCGTTACGCAATAACTATCAATTTAACACATGTTTAAAGATAAAGTATAACACGCTATTAATTCCTAGGTCGCTAATAACTAATAAATAAAAGACCAGATTTTGTTAAATAAGTACTGATGTGTTTACTAAAGTGGTCGAGAGTGAAGTATATCAACACTGACAACTGTTCTCAAGGGTCGGAGAACAACTGCAATGGACCAGCTGGCTCCAGCTTCCCTGTCTCCCCACTTTCCTTTCTCTTCATTTTCTTGTTCGGTAAGAGAACAAATGTGCAACTAATGTGACAGTTTTATTGCAAAGCCGTGGAGAGCGAAACGTTGTCACAATAAAAATGTGGCATTAGTTGCGCATGTGTCCTTTTACCTCACTGCGGGTCTTCTTTGCCGCGCCTCAGGGCAGAGAAGAACCGCAGGTGTTTACTAAATAGAATAAATCCTAGAGCAGCAATTTGTAAATCGATCTAAGTGAAACTCTTCATTGACTGTTGAAACAATGACTGAAGTGAAACTTATGAATCACTGAAGAGTTGAATATTAAGCCGTAAGTGAGATATAAAACAAAACTGAATCAATTATAATGATTAAAATTACATTCACGGTGAGGCGCTAAACTCTCAGCGCCAGTTGAATAGAAAAGAAAGTGTAAATGTGTAACTGTGAGACGATGGAGACTCTCTCCTCCTTCGGGAAATTGAATTTTCGATCTGCCCAGGCAGGAGCCACTGTACCACTGAGTAAGAATCACATACAACAGTAATATCTAAAACGTCCGATTGAACTTGAACCATTGAAGCGGCGATTCTGAGATCAACAAGTGAATCGAGTCCCTCGCACCTCACACAAATGGTCGCCCTGATGGTCGAACTTTGAACACCTGAAACTTTGTAAATAACTCAGATGGGTGAGAGGGGCGGGACGCAGTGAGCAAGTACCGATTTAACTGGAAACGAATTTCCTGTTCTCTATCTCTCTCTTTCTTGTGTGTGTGTGTGTTTGTGTGTGTGTGTGTGTGTGTGTGTGTGTGTTGTGTTTGTGTGTGTGTACGCACCTATATGTACTCCCCTATATATGGTTGCTGGGGTTGAGTCTCAACTCGTGGCCCCCTCCTCTTCGCTAGCCGCTACTGGGTTTACTCTCTCCTGTCTTTGGGAGCCTTATCATACCTCTTCTTAAAGCTGTGTACATATCCTGCCTTTATCACTCTACTGTCACTTCAAGGCTACTTTAAGACTAAGGAAATACTTCCTAACATCCCTGCGACTCACTTGTATTTTCAACTTTCAACTGTGTCCTCGGTGCTCCTGTTTCTCTAGCAATCTATTCCTGTTCACCCTGTCAATTCCTTTCAGTATTTTGTACGTCGTTATCATATTACCCCTAGTCCTTCTATCCTCTTATGTCATCAGGTTTAGCTCTCTTAATCTTTCTTCTGAAGGACACACCCTTAGCTTAATCTCGTTTAATATTCTGCACTTTCTCCATTTTCTTGACATTCTTGACAAGGTGTGGGTTCCATACTGGTGCTGCATACTCCATCATGTGTCTGACGTGTGCAGTATACAGTGTCATGAATGACTCCTTGCTTAGGTTAATGAAAGCTAATCTTAGATTTGCCAGACGGGCATTTCCTGCAGCAGTTTATATAGAGAAAATGGTATAAAATACAGACACGACAGAAAAGTAGACACAAGTGCAGTTCAATAAAGGATCGCATTACACTGCATTTGTCTACTTTTCCATCAGTTTATGTACTCGGTACAATGGTCACCCCGACGTCCTTCTACTTGTGTGAGGTTTGTAGTCTTTGCCTGTCCCCGATCTTCATAACTCTGCACTTGCTGGGGTTGAGTTCTAACAGCCATCTGTTAGAACAGACCTGCAGCCTGTCTAGGCTCATTTGAAGTCTTTCCTGGTCCTCACCTGTTTGTATTATTCACATTAGCTTCACATCTCTGAAGAGGAATACCTCTGACTATCCCTTCCGTCATATCATTCACGTCACCGATCCTAGTACTCATCCTTGAGGAACCCCACTCTTCACATGCGTCCATTCCAACACCTCTTCCGGACAAGCACTCGTATTTTTTTTTTAGTTAGGCATTCCTTGATTCAATGCATTGCCTTCTCTGTTATTCCTGCCTTCTCCTCTAGCTTTTGTAACAGTTTTTAATGCGGTACCACGTCAAAAACCTTCCTTCAGTCGAAGAATATGCAAGCTACCCATCGCTCTATTCCCTGTCTCACTTGTGTTACCTTGTTGCATAACTCCAGTAGGTTTTTAAGACAGGATTTACCATAAAGATTCACTTGTCAGTTTTTTTAAACCGTTTACATCACAGGAGTTACCATTCCTAAAACCATGCTGGTTGTCATGTATGAACCCACAGTGTGACTAGTTAATGGTCCAATTCGGTCTGATAAGTCGTCAATAGTCTGAGTGTCCTAAGTGCGGGTTATTTCTGAAGTGATTTCGAGACAGCTACCTCACACAATAGTCTCCTCACTTCTTACGTCTTATATATTATGTTCAACACACCCCGATGCACTCTTCCTCTTTGGCTTTCTGTTGTGTGTGTGTGTGTGTGTGTGTGTGTGTGTGTGTGTGTGTGTGTGTGTGTGTGAACTCCTCCTCCCTCTCCCAGTATTCAACCATTATAGTTGCGGGTATTCAAATTTAAGTCATGGCTCCAATACTTTACCTTATTCGGCTGATATCGCAATTTTTCTGACTTATAAGCTCCGTCTTATTGATCCTTAAAGCTGTGCATGACGGTCGCCTCCGCCACCTCTTTATCTAGGTCATTCCACTTTCAAGATGCCTAGAAGGTGAAGAAGTACTTCTTTACGTCCAAGTGATTCAAATTCATCTTTTACCTTTCAGTTGTGTCTTCTATTTCCAGCTTGCTTTTCTCTGCCCTATCCATTTCCCTGAGTATCTTTCATTTGTGTTGCTCTCATATCTCCCATAGTTCTTAGTAACTCTGTCTTCAGCATCAGTATGTTTAGCTATACTCAACTCTGAGACCAGCCTTGTTTTAAGTCTCTGGACTTGCTTGATCAGGTGGAGGCTCCAGGCTAGTGTTGCAGGCTCTATAATAGATCTAAAATGTGTCTAGGATAGGGTCTTGAATGTTTCTTAGTCGAAAAGGTTTTCCGTTATCTAGTTGACTCATGCCACAGGTATCACTATCGATATGTATCTCCTGTGCGTAGTACGGATCGATATTTACCTCTCTGTTTACCTCCCAAAGGTTCTTCTTGTTCGAGATTTACAGAGCCCATCTTCTCCTATCTATATTCCATCACTAGCCATAAATTTGTTCTTGTTATCCCTGAAATACCATTGTCATTTGTTTAGCCATGTTTTTAGTCTGGTCTTGTCCTGTTACAGGCCATCAATTTTTTTGTCAAAAGTTTTTATTCCGTCATTAGTTTAACACAATCTGAGAGCAGCGAAATTTTGGATTTTATATCTTATGAGTCTTTTACCTATATGAGGAACTGTGACTGATCCCCAAAACTTCGTTTCCAGTGACCTGATAATTATTTGGATAAGATGCTCATAGTGCTTGTGCTTCTTTTCCTCGGAACTCAGATATATTATCAGGTTCCATTGCATGTTATATATATCCGGTTTACTCAGTAATTATTTCACGTTACTCTTCATGCGATTATTTTCCACTCTCAGTTGATTTACCACATCTCTGCGTCTCTCTGGTGTCCCAGTTTCCTTGGTGTACACCACCTTGAATCATTTATTTAGTAACTCGCAGACCTCAGTGATGAAGTGATGACGTCCCATTTGGTCTTCCTATCCTCTAGGATTGTCACTTTAAGTTCCTTTTGTCTTTCCTGGAAGTCAACCTTCTTCAGTTCCTGTTACTGTGTGCGTATATTTGTACTTATTGAGCTCTGCCTGTGAATGCGTGTATGTGCTCGAATATATTTTTACACGTTGTGATGAACGTTGACAGTCACTGTTTACAATCAGGCTTTGTGCTGTATAGCAGCGGCGGCAATAACAAATGATTGTAGTGAAAGTTATAGCTTCAGGACGACCTATAAGACAACCTTTCTCTCATTTCAAAACGATACTGTGTCCCAGTAAAATATTTTTCTCTATCTTGTTATAGTGCTCATAGTTATAGGCAATATTCATTCAGTAACAGCCGATTTCCTATTCACAGGTAGTGGCACCATTAGTGACACTGTATATATTACACGTTTCTAACATATTTTGTTTTTCATAAGGACACAAAATCAGCGATTCAGCCACAGGTATTGCTGTGTTGTCCACACACACACACACAGACACATACATTTTTTCCTGTTTACCGGGATTTACATTTGTATTACGGACACGTAGCTTAATTTGCATATGATCAACATCACATATGGTTTTATGAAAAGATTTTGGGCCGATATACAGTGGATTTTTTAATCTGAGGGCAAATGTAATTTAAAGGACTATCGATTTTTGCTTTCAACGTTGCACTTATTGCAGAAACAGCTACTACCTTTTGTTATGAGACAGCTATTAATGGTATTAATATAGTTTTTAATACTACTGCTACTACTACTATAATGAGTGTGCTGAATAACCACTTGGTTATAGTGATTTTTAAATAACCAGAAAAGTTACGATTACTATTTCATAGAGGACTGAATCCGTGTGAAATCTCTAATAATAAAATTTTATTACCAGTAAAATTGGTATGTGGTAGTGGCCATTGTCTTTGCATGAAGCCATCTTTATTGGATATTGCTGGATCAAATTCTGGCTTTCTCTTTATCATTCGTGTGTTAAATTCGTTTTGTTCAGCGAGAGACTCAGTGTTATGTAGTAAAGTTTTTAAAAAATTGGGTCTGCGTTGAGGTGTTACTTGGGATTTATTTATGTAGATTATATCTGATTTTATGAGTAGAGGTCATTTTTATGTTCTAATATATGTTATTTCTTTGGTTTTTTTCAGCCTTCCGGGTCATTGGGGTTAAAGGGGTCATGTTAGGTTTTTTGCTCGTTCGTGTGCAATGCTCGAGTGTGTTGATGAGATGCTAATGATTGAGATATGTCTGTGCACGGTATTTTGTTGATAAATTAGTCACAGCTGCAACACTTGGGTATCTTTACTGAGGAAACGTTTCGCCACACAGTGGTTAAGATCAGACGGAGTTTGGGGTAATCAGTTCCTCAGCCTGGAGTCAATGTAATTAGTCCACCAATCTTAAAAAGAATAAGCCATATGCTAGAAGTGGCTTATATACTCCATAAAAGATGAGGTGAAGGTGATATCACACTGGACAAATCCACAGGTGGAAGTAGGTCATGCCTGTAGGTTAGGCAAGTGAATAATTTCCTGTATCAAGATCCCAAAATTGTTGTTGTGTCTGACAGGAATGTAGATGAATGGTTCAGAGAACTGACAGGTTGAAAAATAAGAAACATGTTTTGCACATGTGTCTAATACAACAACTCGTCGGTTATCTAGACCATTTATCTACGGTATTTTATGTGTTTTTTGGGGTGTGTGATTTATTACAGCATGACTGTGTGGTCAGTCGTGGTAGAAGGTAGTTGAAGTAGATCTACTTAAACGTTCCAGCTGCGGGTCATCGTATGACTCAGAACTGCGTCAGGAAACACTTGTCCTGTTTCCTGATAAATCTTACCTAAACTAGCAGGTGTACTGGGGTTGCAACCCCAGTGGTGTACTGGGGTTGCGAGCTTGGCGGTCTGGTTTCTCATTGTGACCTGAAAATGAAGAGTGATAAGGTTTGTTAAGACTTTTTAAACACTTTTCCTACTTCACGAAGTCAACGTAGTCAAATGAGAATAAGATACAAATTACCCGCACTTAGGAGACAGAAACGTATGAGACGTTTCGGTCCGACTTGGACCATTAGTCACACACAAACATCTTCGTTATGCACTGGTCTTTAACTGTACGACTCACTTGCCATGAGTTCTATCCCCCCCCCGTACCGTGAGTTTTTTTTTTAGAAGAGCATTACATCGGGGCTACTGGCTGTCTAAGCGTCCCGAAGAGGGAGTCAGCATCTTTGACAGGATGCCTCGCCACGGGTCCCATCTCATTGTTCCCTAATTATTCACAAGCATGGGACGGGGATATGTGGCATTCTTTATCAGGAAATTTCGGTGGTGTGGCTGTCGATAACACGAGCTTATTATATTAATATGAGGCAGTTATCAGCAGCGGGCGGAGGAGCGAGCCTTTATCACAACTTGAAGTGAATGACCTTCACGCGGCGAACGTTTGACCTAAATAATGATAGTAATATTAATAATAATAAATATATAACTGGTGCTGCTGCTTCTGTTTTTACTACTATTACTATACTACTACTATTACTACTACTACTACTAAAAATAATATTACTAATAATAATATGATTAAGGATAACACAGGCAATAGATACAACACTGGCAAAACAATGATGGCTTTATCCTGTAAAATTTAATTTCCTAAAAGCAATTTCATAATTATTTTCCGGTCTCACTTTCACTGTGTTTGTTATGATTGCTCAGTGCAAAATAGTAGAAAGGCAAATTATTATTGAAAATCTCGTATCAATGAGCTTTCTTCCACTGAAGCTCATCATGTAGTGAAAATCAATAAAAAAACAAAATGAGAATATAGAGGCGACGAAAATAAGACAATTGTGATAATTAAGACATGAAGAATAAGAAAATGATGGTATCAATGTGTGTATATATACACTGAGAGGCGTATGTTTCTCAGTGTATTTACCCGTGGACTGATGGTTACACGTAACCTTAATGAGCAAGGTGCAGTCGATTGGCTTTAAACCCGATAAACCAATCAACCAATTATAATTACCATACATGTTTCACGTTAAAAACGTGTTTAAATCATTCGCGAGTGTGACAGGTAATGTTTATGTTCGGTGATTAGGTTCCTTGTTTTGCTATTCAAGGGGAAACACGTCTCTTATAAGACAGGTTATTTGATAGGCCGTAAAAAGCTCAGCTAAGTATGTGATTAGTGGCAAAGTTAGGGGAAAAAAGTTTAGTAATTATGTTGATAATGATGGCGTTCATTATTATAAGCTCTCTAGGCCATCATCACAGCCCTCCTTCCACCCTTTCCTGCCTACGATCTTATTACCAGTCATTCTGTTTTCCCATTAGCATTCACCACCACTACCATCCATACCTCACGGCTTCAGCACCAACCAAACCCACTCACCACCACCGCCCAAACACTCGCTAACCACCCACTCACCACTCACCACCACCACCCAAACACTCGCTAACCACCCACTCACCACTCACCACCACCACCCAAACACTCGCTAACCACCCACTCACCACCCAAAAACTCGCTAACCACCCACTCACCACCACCACCACCACCCAAACACTCGCTAACCACCCACTCACCACCACCACCACCACCACCCAAATACTCGCTAACCACCCACTCACCACCACCACCACCACCACCCAAACACTCGCTAACCACCCACTCACCACCAATACCACCACCCAAACACTCGCTAACCACCCACTCACCACCACCACCACCACCCAAACACTCGCTAACCACCCACTCACCACCACCACCACCACCACCACCCAAACACTCGCTAACCACCCACTCACCAAAACCACCCAAACACTCGCTAACCACCCACTCACCACCACCACCAACCAAACACTAGCCAACCACACACACCACTCAAACCCTTTCACGAAATATAAACTCTCACCACACACACACACTAACACACCACTCACTGCACCATCCCCACAGACACCATCCTCTATACTATCACCACATTGCCACCACACAGTCACCGTGGCTTACCTGAGGGTGCCAATTAGTGAAGACATTATACCTCCAGCAGCTCTGAGGAGCCGCCTCTCATGTTATTGTTATTTCTGAAGACATGGATAATGAAGATTAAGCGTGGGTTGTGTGTGTGTGTGTGTGTGTGTGTGTGTGTGTGTGTGTGTGTGTGTGTGTGAGTGTGTGTGTGTGTGTGTGTGTGTGTGTGTGTGTGTGTGTGTCTGTATGTGTGTAATTAACATTCTGTCTGTCTGTCTGTCTCTGTCTCTGTCTCTCTCTCCCCCCCCCCTCTCTCTCTCTCTCTCTCTCTCTCTCTATCTGGTGAAGGGCTCTTGATCCAAGTCATTGGACCAATGCTCAAATTCCTTGAATCAGACATGAATGACTTCCATTCCCTGAGGCACTGTATGACCCATATGGGTTTAGCGTTCCCCGTGAATGCAGTAATCTCTCTCACTCACTCTCTTAAATAACATTTGCCCTTTGTGCTTTCTGGTATGCTTTAATTATAAAACTATTGTTCTTGTATTATATAGATTCCAAATTATCTATGCTGTATTTATAACTTAGACTATAAATCTAAACAAAATACAGTTTTTGACTGCCGTGAGCAGTACTTAAAATATCCCAGCTCCGATACAGACGTGTGGAAGTGGGTCTTTCGTTGAAAAATACTGGTGTTAAGACCGTAATAAAAGGCAGTGTAGAAAGTTATTGTCAAAGACGGCAAGAGACAGGAAAAAAAAAAAAGAGAAAGAGACACAGACTGGCGTGGGGACAGACAGTGGGGGCGAGTAAGGCAGACAGCCAGCAGACAAGAGTGGTGTGGTGGAGTGAAATACGTATCCTGTGATCGCCACAATTCAGCTATGGACCCAGGCAAGATCTTCCAGATCATCACCAACAGCACCCTCCTCGGTGAGTGCCAACACCTGTTGTTGTTGCTGTTGTTTTAATTTTCCAAGTAAAAGAAAACATTTTTTTTTCTAGGGTGGGATGAGTCTCCCAGCTCAGGCTGACAGATTTACTCCCATGTGATGGAATATAACAGAGAAACATGGCTATTAGTTCTTCTTCCCATCATGTAACAATCATAAATTAGGTAGGAAGCACATTGCTGGAAAACTCCATGATTTTTATTGAAATAAAATGTCTCGGTAACAGAAAGGGGAAGGGAAAAAAGGGGACAACAGGTGGAGGAAAGGGAAGGAGAGAGAAGGAGAGGGAAGGAAAGGGAAGGAGAGGGAAGGATAGGGCATCATAATGTTCGTCAGAAGAGCTATATATAAAAAAGAATATTCTCCCGTCTCACCTTACTGCCAATTTCTGACGTGGTGCTCAACCCCAATTTCAACGTTTCCTATTTTTTTTATTTAAATGATATTTGCTCTTATTGGAAATTAGGTACAGCAAAATTAGGTCAAGCTAAATTAAATCAGGCTAAATTAGCTTAAGCTAAAAAAAATTTACATTAACATATATGAAAAAAAATATCTTTAAACTCATAATTTTTTTTTTTAGAAAGGACTTAATTTTAAATGAGTTCTTGCTAATTGACCAATTTTACCTATTCGGCACGACATAAATATATATATGCATATTGAAAAAGAGTGATTGATCAGGTCATTAACGAGAAGTACTGGTCTTGGACCGGGTCACGGTACTGTTGTTGTTGCTGTTGTTGCTACTATCCCTCTCACTGTTGTTGCTGCTATCCCTCTCACTGTTGTTGTTGCTGCTATCCCTCTCACTGTTGTTGTTGCTGCTATCCCTCTCACTGTTGTTGTTGCTGCTATACCTCTCACTGTTGTTGATGCCGTTGTTCCTACTATCGGTGTTGATGAGGCTGCTGTTCACAATAGTCAGAAAATGGCCAAAATATAAGATCAGAGAATATTTTCTATATTAGCGCTTAAAGCAAGTTTACGGAGTGAAAAACATCATCATGATGAACGAATTGCCTAGAGCAGAGTCTTAAGCACGTCTTGTTGTGGTTTATAGGGCCACTAAAATCTTACGCCGTATTGAGCCCTGTCTGTCTGCTGTGCAGTCTTATTTCTCTCTGTCTTGTTGTGGTTTATAGGGCCACTAAAATCTTACGCCGTATTGAGCCCTGTCTGTCTGTCTGTCTGTCTCTTTCTCTCTGTCTTCTTAGTGTTGCTGTTTACAGGGCCGCTAACATCTTACGCCGTATCAAGCCCTGTGTGTCTCTGTCTTCTTAGTGTTGCGGTTTATAGGGCCGCTAACATCTTACGCCGTATCCAGCCTTGTGTTTCTGTGTTTTTTTATTGTTGGGGGAGTCATAAATTCCTCTCTCTCAAGGTCCGGTCCCAGACCTCCTGGTTGATTATAGCAACGCTCAGCTCAGGGTGGGCACTACGTCCCGACTGATCACGAACTGACACGAGGAAGTAATCAAGTTTCCTCTTGGAGAAAGCCAAGGAGAGGGTGTGGAAAAGGCCTCAGGTCATCTTTTAATGAGCATCTTAATGATTTGGAATAATCGTCTTAGTAGTAGTAGACGTAGTCGAAGCAGTGGAATAACAGTTGCATTTCTCATGGTAGTAGAAACAGCCGTAGTAATAGGAATAGCAGCAGTATTAACAGTAAAAGAAATAGTAAAGGTAACTATTTGTATAATATTAGAGTAATTTTTTTATACAGTGGGGTATGCTATAACGAATCTAATTGGTTCTAGAACCTCGTTCATTATAGCGTTCGTTCGTTATAGGGGATAATCCGTTCCAGGCCCCCAAATACAACCATTTACCAATGAAAAATATAATATAAAATTGTATAATAATTACATAATTGTGGATCTAAACTCCCGAAATAAAAAATTCAATTAATACTTGTAATAAAAATTTAAAAGTTAAGACAAAAAAAAAATAATAAAAAATACTGTAGTTTATCCTGGCTTAGTGTTGTTGAGGATGCAGGACAGGAGTCAGAGGAGGAGAGAATTACCGAGAAGAGGTGGAAGGAGTGGAGTCGCCCTTCCTAGTCCTCTTTGGTGACTATCCTACAGGCAGTTCCTCTGTAGGATCTATTTTCAGTTTTACAGGGAAAACCGTTCGTTATGTAAATATTCGTTCGTTATGTAAATATTCGTTCGTTATGTAAATAAACCGTTGGTTACAGCATACCCCACTGTATATATAAAAAGTGAGAAAACGACATAGGCAGAAAAATAAAAAAATGAGAGAGATTTGTATATTTCGTCCTCGGAGACCCTCTTCTGGCTCTCTGGAAATCATTCTTAACTTTTTAGTAATAATTATCATATAAATTGCAAGTGTATAAATATGGCTGGATTAAGAGAGAGAGAGAGAGAGAGAGAGAGAGAGAGAGAGAGAGAGAGAGAGAGAGAGAGAGAGAGAGAGAGAGAGAGAGACAGACAGACAGACAGACAGACAGACAGACAGACAGAGAAAGAGAGAGAGATTCGACAGAATGATAGAAATTCGCAAAACATTCCATGAGAATGTGACTGAGAGATTACTTAAGCGCTAGGAATTTAGTTCCCTTTCAAAGTGGTTAAATAGCAAATTAACATTTTACTTGATATTCGTGACCTTGGTCGAGTTATTTGCGTATATTACCTACCTCGGGGATTGTGGTTTCCTTGACGTTAGTCTAAAGTGGATTGCTGCCTTCATGAACCATATAACAATACTACTACTACTACTACTACTATAATAATAATAATAATTATTATTCCTACAAGTACATGATACAACTTATATATACCTAGCTGACATCAATGGCATATCATATAGAAAGTCCCTGGTTATGCAGAGCATTTCAGCAACTTAGGTTAATTTTGTCTCCAGGATGCGACCCACACCAGCCGAGTAACACCCAGGTACCTATTTACTGCTATGTGAACAGGGACAGCAGGTGTCTTATGTAAACACGCCCCTAATGTTTCCATCCGTACCCCTTGGGATCGAACCACGGACCTCAGTATGTGAGCTGAGTACGCAACCAAAAGAGCTACGGGACACACTCGTACGACCTGACGAGTAAATTCCTTCGTCCTTCCCATAACCAAATGGATAAACATTGCTTTCTTGTCCTAATCTTTGCTACACCAAACACAGAACTTTGATCCAACAAAAAAGTAACGATGAAAGTTAAACATAATGTGTAAAAGCAAGGAGAAGTACGGGAAGATGAGAATGAACCATTAGTTAGATTACAGGATAGTTTCCAAACTGTTTTTTTTTTTGGGGGAAGGGGGTAAAGTCGAGAAGAAAAGGTGGAGGAGGAGAGAAGCCCCGAGTAAATTACGAAGCCAGAGATCTGCCAGCATTTCCAAGGTGTGTGAAAAAATATATGCAATAATGTTCTTGAGGCGAAGAGAGAGAGAGAGAGAGAGAGAGAGAGAGAGAGAGAGAGAGAGAGAGAGAGAGAGAGAGGGAGGGAAGGTCAGGGAGTTTATATCTACTGTTTGAATTGGTTCTGGGGGTGTGTTTTGTGCGTTATTGCAGCTGTGTTTGTGGATGTTTTCCCCTGCTTTGGTTGCCTTCCGATGCTTGGTTGCTTCATTTCCCGTCCCCGTCTATCTCCCTCTCACACTTCACCTCTTTCTCATTGCCCCTCTTTCTCTCCCCCTTAACTCTATCTTCTTTCTCTTGATATCTCCCGTCTTTCTCTCTCTCTCTCTCTTTCCTCCAACATTTCTGTATCGTCCAAACGGCCTGAGATGAAATAAGGAAAAAATTATATAAACAGACAGAATCAATAATACCAAGAAAATTAAGATTTTGAGAAAAATGCACTAAAAAAAACATGCCTATTAAATATCTGGGATAAAAAATATATTTCCTGAGCACCAGAAGAAAAAAAAAAGCCTCGACAAATACCAGCTCAAAACAATGTCAAATAAAGTGGCCGTGCAAGACGAATGAGCAGGCTGGCTGTGCAACAAGAAGTTGCGATATGTGTTGCACTGCACGATATATATATATATATATATATATATATATATATATATATATATATATATATATATATATATATATATATATGATTCTAAGCAATGCATTCTAAAAGCAATAACAAAAGTATGTATAAATGCTAACGAAAAATATAAAATGTAAACATATGTAAAATGCAATAAAACCAGAACAAATTACATAAACACACACACAAACACCACACACACACACACACACACACACACACACACACACACACACACACACACACACACACACAGCACACACACATACACACACACACAAGCGTGTTTTATAACAGTTGGCCTTGAGCTGTCGCAACTCAACTTGAAAGTGTTGCTGGGCCTCTCCCATATATTGTTTGAGATGTGTGTGTGTGTGTGTGTGTGTGTGTGTGTGTGTGTTGTCTGTGTGTGTGTGGATAGAGTTTGTTGATAGACACTCACTCTGGCTGACGATGTATTCTCTCACACACTCTCAGAGGCTTTCATATTTACAGAGTCGTATGCACAAAAATATATATCGCTTTTATTGATTTATTTACACATGCGTGGGTCATGCATATGTACACATTCGTATGATATCTGCTTGGCGTTAGGCTTTGCTTTTAGACATCTCTCGCCCACCACCCAATATACAGCACACGGAACATAGTATACAACAATATACAATATCTAACACACAGCAAATAACATACGACATACAGCATTACACAACACCCAACACAAATCACACAACATACAGCAATACACAGACAAAGCTGGCACACACACACACACACACACACACACACACACACAGGTGAGTACACACACAAGGTAGAGTGCAGCAGCAAGCGTAGGACACAATACACTCAACCGGGGAGAAGGTGAAGCTGCTACGTGAGCTAGATACCACGAAGATGGTGGGACCAGATAATATCTCTCCGTGGATTCTGAGAGAAGGAGCAGAGACACTGTGTCTACCGGCTAGCAACAATCTTCAATATTTATCGTCACAGGGCAACTGCCAGTGGTGTGGAAGACAGCAAATGTAGTCCCAAATTTTCAGAAAGGAGACGGACAGGTAGCTTTTAACTACGGATCTGTGTCGTTGACAGGAGAAGAGTGGTGGAGCACCTAGAAAGGAGTGGATTCATACATGACATCCAGCACGGCTTTAGGGATGGAAATCCTGTCTCATAAACCAACTAGAGTTCTACGACAAGGTAAAAAAAGTAAAGCAGGAGACGGAGGAATGGGTAGACTGCATTTTCTTGAACTGTAGGAAGCCTTTTGACATGACACAGTAGTGCACAAGATATTAGTGCAACAGATAGAGGAGCAAACAGTCATAAGAGGAAAAACACTACAATTGATCAAGGCATAACTGGCAAGAAGGAAACAAAGAATGATGGTTCGTGACGAGGTGTAGCAATGGGTGCATATGACGAGTGGAGTTCCACAAGGATCAGTCCTACGGCCTTCGCTGTTTCTTGTATACGTGAATGACCTGACAGAAGAGATGGAGTCAGAGATATTATTGTTGGCAGATAACGTTAAGCTAATGAAGAGAATACAAACGGACGAGGATCAGAAGTTACAAAGGGATCTGGACAGGCTACAAGCTTAGTCTCATAAATGGCTCATGGAGTTTAACCCCACCAAGTGCTAAGCTATGAACCTTGGGGAAGGACAAAGATGACCGAGGACAGAGACAGGCTCGGGGGCCAAGGCTGCAAATCTCACTCAAGGAGAATGATCTTGGGGCGAGTATCATACCGAACATATCCCTTGAGGAGCACATCAACAAAATAACTGCTGCAGCAAATACGTATCTGTCAATTCTAAGAATAACTTTTCGACATCTAAGTAAGGAGTCATCCAAGACACTGTACACCGTGTACGTCAGGCTCATATTGGAGCATATGGCACCAGTATGGAACTCACACATGGTCAAGCACATCAAGAAATTGGAGAAAGTGCAGAGGTTTTCATCAAGACTAGTCTCGGGGAGGTTAAGGGAGCTCAACCTGATCACACTGTAGGACATGAAGACTAGGGAGGATATGATAACGGCGTACAAAATACTGAGAGGAATTAACAAGGTGAACAGGGACAGAATGGTTCAGAGATGGGACACAACAATAAGGGGTCACAACTGGAAGCTGAAAACTTGGATCAGCCATAGGGATGTTAGGACGCCTTTCTTCAGCCTTAAGGTTGTCAGGAAGTGGAACAATCTGGAGAGTGAAGTGGTAGAGGCGGGATCCATACATAGCTTTAAGAAGAGATACGATAAGCCAGGAGAGAGTGAACCTAGTAGCGACCGGAGAAGATGCTGGGATAGCTGTGATTTAATACTTTCAATCATACGAGTACATACACACATACACAAACACACACACACACACACACACACACACACACACACACACATACACATACACACACACACAAAAAAAAAAAAAATCCACACCACACAGTGTCTGTCGACAACGGCCTTTGATATATGGCAACTAACATACACACAGTTCAACATACAACAACATATAACACACAACATCCATCACAGAACACACACCACGCAACAACACACAACATACACGAATTTAACTCAGGCAGCTTTCAGGGATAAAGTTTCAACCCTGAAAAGGTAATGCAGTAAGGCAACTCTACGGTATAAAGCCTCCAAGAACGCGAGGGGGACATTATTCCCTCGTATATATGGGAAACTAGGAACACCATAGCAGGCACAGTGAAGGCACTCTTTGTATGTATTTACCCCACTGAGGAGACAAGGTGTATACACCCAGAGTTGTATATCTTTCAGTATATATATATATATATATACACATATTCACTGTTGCTTTCCGGGCTTATGCATCAAGATAGTCATTTTCATCCCAAAATATATACAACGTTGAGTGAAAGGATGTAGTAATTCGAAAAGTTGTAGTTGCATTAACTTGATTGTGGTTTCGAGTATTCTTTAATAAAAAAAGCGTTTTTTTTATAATTTCTAGTGGCTTTAACACACAATTCTCTATGTGTGTGTGTGGAGAGACAGAGAGAAGGAGAGAGAGAGAGAGACAGACAGAGTGAGAAAGAGAGAGAGAGACTTCCCTTGCGCCACCACAACTCGCCTCTTCACAATAAATATCATTTCCCAGAGGGATCAAAGCGCATATCTGCAGTTATTTTTTCTTTTACACCAAACATACGTATTTTATTTTATAACATATTCTCAGATTCGCTATTACAATAAACAATTACAAGAGGCATTGCTTTATTCTGAATAAATCACCCTCGTTATATTTCCCAATAAAACAAAACATTATGTAACGTAATCCCAGGTGGCGCTGATCCCAGGTGGCGCTGATCCCAGGTGGCACTGATCCCAGGTGGCACTGATCCCAGGTGGCACTGATCCCAGGTGGCACTGATCCCAGGTGACATTGACGCATTTTAAGTGGTCTGTATAATGGCTTTTTTTCCCCCCACGTTAAGGTCACATCTCGGCTGAGAGCCGAGATGTGAATTGTTGAAGCCACGGTATTGTGGGATATCTGTGAATTGTTGTAGCCAATATATTGTGTTTTTTTTGTGAAATGTTGCAGCCACGATATTGTATTTTTTGTGAAATGTTGCAGCCACGATCTTGTGGGTTATATGTGATTTGTTTCAGCTATAGGATTGTGGATTATTTGTGTAGGCACGGAATTAAGGGCTATTTGTGAATTGTTGCAGCCCAGGTATTGTAAATTAATCTTTTTCTAGAGTGTTTTGGGCGAAACGTTGTCTAATAAAGATTTGTTCTGCACCGTGTATCATTGTACTGCACGACAGACAGTCTGTAGGTTAGGTGAGGTAAGGTTCGTCAGGGAAACCCACCACCGGAGCTTTTGGTCATCTGACCGAGGCCTTCTGCTGGCTTACCCATTACCTATAGAAAATTTGCAGACTGAGAATACTGGAGATGTAGATAATGACTGATAAAGGCGCTAATGAGGATCATTATGACGAAGATTCTAATGAAAATCATCCTACCACATTGTCTTGATAATTATGAGGATGATTTTGGAATACAATTATAATGGCACAAAAGTGTTCACAGTGAAAATTATCATGACATTAAATATTATCTTGAAATTTATAATGTGGAGATAATGATCATGATGAGAATTATCACGTAAAAAAAATCATAATAATATTAATAATAATTCCCCTCAGTTCTCCTGCTTGTATATACAATTGTTAGTTAAAGGGGTTTCAAGCCTATCGACTACAAGATGATCATGTAAAAAAAAATGTAGTAATAATAATTCCCCTCAGTTCTCCGGCCGATATTCACAATTGTTAGTTAGTTAATGGGGTTTCAAGCCTATCGACTGCAAGATGATCACTGAGGCTGCATGTAACCTGTTCACCACCGGACAAGAACACCTTAATACCTTTCCCCCCCCCTAACCTCGTCTGGTTTGCAAGAACAACACGCATCCCCTAAAGCAAGTCACACTGTACCTCGATTATCTAAGCTCCCCGTATAAACTGGACAGGCACTGAAGAATGCAATTATCTTAACGATTCTGAAATTATTGCAATTAATTTTTTTTCACTCGAGTTATTTGTTACTCTCTGCAACTATTCAGTTCTCGTAAGGAATTGTTGCAGTCGCCAGATATGGAAATAGCATTTGCAATATTTTGCAGATAATGTGTCCTCGCTGCACGGAGTACACCTTTAAGGCGCACGGAGTACGGTGTTAGAGGCGGAGAGAATTGTGTTATTGGAACAGGAAGTAGTGTGCAAGGGGTCCATTGAGTAGCGTGTTAGTAGTGTTGGGAGTCTGTTGGTGAGGGAGTGACTACACTGTATAGGGGATATTGTGTTAGAAATATAGGGAGCACAGTGTTAGAGATACAGGGATTACAGTGTTAGAGATACAGGATTACAGTGCTAGAGATACAGGGATTACAGTGTTAGAGGTACAGAGAGTACAGTGTTAGAGGTGCAGGGAGAACAGTGTTAGAGGTTCAGGGAGAACAGTGTTAGAGATACAGAGAGTACAGTGTTAGAGGTACAGAGAGTACAGTGTTAGAGGTACAGAGAGTACAGTGCTAGAAATTCTAGGTGTTTACATTTTATTTTCCAGGTTAACTAGGATTGTTCTTTAGACTGGCACATTAACATTGTAACATAATGTTGTTCCAAGTTTTGTAACAATGTTCTTCATATCATGGTAATACACTGTTTTTAAATCTTTGTAACACACTGTTCCTCGAATCTTTGTAAAAGACTGTTCCTCCAATCTCTGTACCACAGTGTTCATCCAATCACTGTACCACAGTGTTCCTCCAATCTCTGTACCACAGTGTTCCTCCAATCACTGTATCACAGTGTTCCTCCAATCACTGTATCACAGTGTTCCTCCATTCTCTGTACCACAGTGTTCCTCCAGTCTTTGTAACACAATGGTTCTCAAATCTTATTTATTTTGGTCAAGGTTTTCGTCACGTCCCCAGTCTCTCGTCTAAAACTTTATCCCGTGCAGTGTGAAACAGTCTTTGATTTGTTTAACACGTTTGTGTGTGTGCCACACACACACACACTCTTTCCTCAGATTTGCTTTTTTATACACATTTGAAGCGCTAAACCTATGTGGGTAATTCTGCTGAATGAAGGGTGGTGGCTCGAGCCTCCGTCCACTAAGAGAGGACTAAAACGCTACCTGCTTGTGCACGCATTGGTGAAATTCCTGCCTTTTTTTTTTAAGAATGTCTAATTGATGATTCATAGGGCAGCGAGACTACGTTATCTGGAAATCTAATTTTAATACATATTTTTTTTTTAATTTAAAATGGCATTTTCGAAAAGTTTATGACTTGTGATAAAGTATGGATGGTACTCGTGGCAGGTAGAGGCTTTGTCGATGATTTTGTTATAAAATATTTTTTTTTTGTGTCCAGACAGGGGCTATATATTTTTATGGGATACGGAGGACGGTGCTGAAAGTGGATATGTATGGCTGGTGGTCGAGAATTTACAATTATACTTCATACAAATTTGAATTTGGCTTTTGACTTATGCCAAGGAAAAAAATATATGTTTTTATTCTTGAGATATATTTTGTTTTAGATACAGTATTTTATTGCACTGTTATACATAATTTTTTTTTCTGAAGGCCGTCGTTCTCTTAACTATCTAATTGAAAGAAGCATCAGGATGTAAGCTCAGTGGATCTGATAATCTTCAAGTAACTCAGTCTTTTTAGACCTTCTAAAGACGTTAATATATAAACAAACAGAAGAATGAATGGGACTCGAAAGATGGTCTTTGCATGTAGCAAGACCAACACTCGTTCATCACGGTTTATCTGGAGCTGACGTATGTGTGCGTGGAGGTGGGCCGTACAGTGCCTGCACGTGGGACGTACAGTGCCTGCACGTGGGACGTACAGTGCCTGCACGTGGGACGTACAGTGCCTGCACGTGGGACGTACAGTGCCTGCACGTGGGACGTACAGTGCCTGCACGTGGGACGTACAGTGCCTGCACTATGAAGGACGGGTGCAGATATGTTGCCGTTTTGGAACTGTAGTGTCGACACGCTTCTGGCAAGACAGTAATGGAGTGAGTGATGATATATATATATATATATATATATATATAAAAACACAGACCGTCTACTACCAGGGTACAGTGACCCGAAAAAGAAAACGCATTCGCCATCATTCACTGAATACCTGTCCCGTCAGAAGTACTCGGATATCCCAAGTAGAAGAGGATATTGCTTGTCATGGTGTCCCTGGCTGACACCTCAGCTTTGCGCGCACTGTAATTGGTCCTACTTTTAGCTACAAGAGCTAAATGGGACGGCAGAAACAGCTGATGAGACATTTATCAGTTAAGATAACTAATTACGACATTATACTGTAATCTTGAAGACGAGTCTGATGCCTTGAGATTTGATATCTTTTGGTGCCACTAGTCTTTGTTTTTGACATTATTTATTTTTAGTTTCTACTTAGTTTCTCTCCGCATGCCTTTTTCTGGCCCTATGGAGATGTATGACTCATTCGGGTATAGCGATATCTTGTGAATATGTATGAAATATTTTGATTTTCTTCGCCTAACTAAATAGGCCGTTTTTTGTTAGTTATCACCATAGTATGCTTCATTTGTGTGGGTCTACGATAATGTTAACATTGTGATATAAATGTGGTGTCGTTGTTGTGTTTTGGAGTGTGTGTGTTATAGTGCAAGGCGTTGTAAATACAAAAACATCCTGCAAAATGTGAATAAGACACGACATAAGGTTTATGGCATTTTATTGAGATGTTTCGCCCACGAGCGACTTCGTCAATTCACAGAGAGCTTAAATATAGTGTCGAAGCATGTCACCTATTGTAATGAAGTTTAATTAAAGTTAACCATGGAAAACTAGGTTGGGCCAATGGGCCGACTGCAGGGCTCCTCCATGTAGTGCTAAGTAATAGCAATATCATGTCTGGTGAGAATAAGTTTGGCCAGTATTTCGGGAAATTAAGAATGAACCTGATTTCTGTGATATGATGTTAGTGATGGACATCAGAGCAGATTGCAGGTACAGCCTACTGCGCCTGCAGTAGTTTGGCCTCGGGGGTGTTCATCAAATTGTTTTCCATGTTGTAGTGAACAGTCCTTTCGTTGTTCATATCATCTCTCTCGCAGGTATTTCACCAACGAAAAACTTATCACAACCTTAACATGGTACCATGTAGACGCCACCGTAGGGGTCATTGGTTACGATTTTCTTATTAATATGTACATTGTGTTGGAGGCTATGTTAGCAACCCTCGTGAGTTTTGCCTAAGGATTTGGAGAGGTTACCGCTTGTGTGCTGGGGTTGGCATCTTGTCTGGCATGGTGTAGTATCCACTCAGCTCTTTTCCTGCAGTCGCTGATGAAGCTTTGTGGATGGCCTAGTTCAAGGAAACTTTTATTGTTGTTGCATTTTTCTTCGTGGAATGTGGGTGATGAGGAAATAATGTTAGTTCTTACGAGGCAACTAGTAGTAGACCCCACGCTTGGCTCTGTAAGATGTAAAATGACTAAAGGATTGGCAAGAGTAGGGTCGCAAGAATGGAATTAAGATAAATGAAAACTTGGAATAGGGAGAAGATTATGCAGTTGAAAATGGATTAGAAAGTGAAGTGGCTCATCCACCTGCATTCGCAATAAATAAAAGTGTTAGAGAAAAGGATTCTGCATTTGTGAAAGTATGGTACTTTATTATTAGTTGTATCTATCTCCTCAACCCTCCCACCTCTTCCCTCCATCCTCTCCCTCCCTCCTCCTCTTCATCCTTCCTCCTCCCTCACCGATATTTCGCTGCAGATTACGAACGACGCGTTAAGCCTTCGATACGAGCCACCCGGGCCGGCAGTTCCGGCAGATTTGGCTGGATCGTCCAGCCATTTCCAGCAGGAGCCTCTGGAATTATGGACGAGCGCTGCAGCAAAGTCTGGAAGAGTACGTGTCCACACCCGACCCCGCGTGCTGATGCAGGGTCTGGGAGAGCACGTGTCCACACCCGACCCCGCTTGTTGCTTCAAGGTCTGGAAGAGCACATGTCCACTCCCGACCCCGTGTGCTACTGCAAGATCTGGAGGATCACGTGCCAGGGCCTGACCCCGCGTGCTACTGCAAGGTCTGGAGGATCACGTGCCAGGGCCTGACCCCGCGAGCTACTGCAAGGTCTGGAGGATCACGTGCCAGGGCCTGACCCCGCGTGCTACTGCAAGGTCTGGAGGATCACGTGCCAGGGCCTGACCCCGCGAGCTACTGCAAGGTCTGGAGGATCATGTGCCAGGGCCTGACCCCGCGTGCTACTGCAAGGTCTGGAGGATCACGTGCCAGGGCCTGACCCCGCGCGCTACTGCAAGGTCTGGAGGATCACGTGCCAGGGCCTGACCCCGCGAGCTACTGCAAGGTCTGGAGGATCACGTGCCAGGGCCTGACTCCAGTACACCAGGTGCTACAGGCAGGTGGTCTCTTGCAGCACGCGCCAGCACCCGGCAATTACTAAACTTTGTAACTTTTCCTTGTGCAGTTTCTCTCTCTCTCTCTCTCAATTGATAAAGATTGATAAAGATTGATAAAGACTGTCACATGCAGCATTCTCCACCTGACTAAATCCTATAAATACCCTTGTTTCTTTTATCCAGGTAGATCTGTTTGTGACTCAATAAAGCCCACTGCGTGGGCGAAACGTTGTCAATAAAGGATCACATTATACTACTTATGTGTTTATTTTTTCCATGGTGAACCCACTGGCAGACCGAAATTCCGATGAAGGAAAGAATTTTTCCAAAGAGAAACAGTTAAAACCACCACTTATTTCAATGAGATAAAAACAAAATATCTGGCTGGAACAGGGAGGCCGAGGGTGCCATCAATTTTGCATCGCAGGAGATCGATGGTTGGTGCTGAGAATACTTTAGTGAATAGGGATTTTACATCTAGGCTGGAGAGTTTCTTGTTTCAGATGTTTATGTTTTGGACCTGTCTTGGGTTCGATCCCCACCCGTTCTGTGATTCGTGTTGTGTGCTCTTTACTACTTTCTCTCTCTCGCTCTCTCTCTTTGCACAGGGTTTTACAGGGTTGGCTTAAGGATTCCTAACTTTATTTACAAGCTAAGAGCTGTTACCTACATCAGCTCATTTGAAAGTCCTTTTATTGTTATGACACATACATAACAACAGGATGTGTTGGAGCCATCTGTTGACCAGCGATTTCATTTGTTCAACTGAATTCATTTCGTTCATATCATTATGCTCTCTCTCTCTCTCTCTCTCTCTCTCTCTCTCTCTCTCTCTCTCTCTCTCTCTCTCTCTCTCTCTCTCTCTCTCTCTCTCTCTCTCTCTCTCTGAGAGAGTAAAGAATATAGGGCTTGATGAAATAACACTCTTTAAGGAAAAGTGTCTTGATACTGTTGAAGGGCTCTTGATCATAAGAAAGGAAATCGCCTTCTATCATCTTAGTATAAAATGTTGAACGTTGAAGGGTAGATCATTTGTCTTTAATATTGCAAAGGTGGAAATTATATAGACAGAGAAGTTTTGCTTCCTGCTGGTGGTGGTGGTAGTGGTGGTGGCTGTGGCGGTGGTAGTCGTGGTGGTGGCTGTGGTGGCGGTGGCGGTAGTGGTGGCGATGGTGGTGGTGGTAGCGGCGGCGCTGATTTTGCAGGGCGGTGGTGGTCGTAGCAGTGGTTATGGTGGTGATTACGGGAAGTTGAACTGGTAGTGGAGGCAGTGATGGGGTGTCTGTATAGGGTGGTGGCAATGGTCGTTTTGCGGTGATCATGGTAGTAATTTAGTAGGCTGGTGGTGACGGTGTCGTAGCAATGATTATGGAAGGTGGTGGTGGAGAACATGAAGGTAGTGGTGTGGGCGTGGGTGTGGGCGTGGGTGTGGCTGTGAGTGTAGGTGAAACTGTAGGAATGGATAAACGTTGGAGTTGGCAGGGGAAAGAAAATAATATTTTTTTTCCATTCCAGTGAAGAATAACACCACCAGTGACTCTGATACTTATAATCCAGCATTTAATCAAGTTACTGCATCACAAGGCCAAGTTCAGAATCGACCATTATTTTGTTATTCCTGGAATTAAACTATTCAGAGGGTCCAACAAATTTGATCTAAATTACCTTGCCTGGAGCCAGGAAAGACTTAACCCTCTCTCTCGTAAATACTGTTTGTTACCCACGCCTGGTTAACCAGGATAATAATATTACTTTTATGGTCATGGAGAGCCTTTATTATAACTTAATAAAAATATCTGCTTAGAGGGAAGCGTTGTCCAAATAACGCTGTGTTCAGAGTGAAATGTTCTTTTTCACAGTCGAGGTTACAGTTCCCCAGGGATATGAGGTAATAAGATTTGACCCAAGAAATTTGACGGTAGATCAGAGCCCTTTTATCAAGAGTTTATCAGCCTCAAGGTACCCCCTTCCCCTTTGAAGGAATTCAGAGGCTTCCTCGGTATAGGACACTCGTGAACTGTTCCCGAGATCCTACGTGTCAACCCAGGACTTTTATAAATAAGTGTAATCAAGCGGAACAGATTTCTGCACCTCGCAACCTCTATCAAATTTGGGGACCAGCTCGGTGTCAAGAAGTCGTCCATGGGTAGAACAAAAAGATACCGGTGTGGATATCTGGGCGCCTTGCAGGCTGGATGTTTGGACTGGCAAGAAGCGGAGCTGTCCTAAGTGACGGCAGGTCGCTAGACAATTGTTCTGATCTCCAACACGAAGATAAATTTTTTTTATATCATAACTTCCTCCCTCCTCTCTCTCTCTCTCTCTCTCTCTCTCTCTCTCTCTCTCTCTCTCTCTCTCTCTCTCTCTCTCTCTCTCTCTCCTCTCTCTCTCTCTCTCTCTCTCTCTCTCTCTCTCTCTCTCTCTCTCTCTCTCTCTCTCTCTCTCTCTCTCTCTCTTTCTCTCTCTCTCTCTCTCTCTCTCTCTCTCTCTTCTCTCTCTCTCTCTCTCTCTCTCTCTCTCTCTCTCTCTCTCTCTCTCTCTCTCTCTCTCTCTCTTTCTTTCGTCAGATTTTCTAAGAAAAAAGTGGTGAACATTTTCACGAATATCGATTTAAGGAGCTCGTTGTATTTACTTAATCTTAAATTTTAGAAAGAAGGCACATACACCACTTTAAGCAAGTAAGGCACCATTGTCTTTGTTCAGTCCTCTTTAGAACACTCAATTTATTATGAAACTGCTGCAATTGCAATAGAAGGCAAAGTTGCTCAGAGCAGAAGGGTTAGTGGAGGTGATTGCTGGGGGTTCTGGTAGAACGGATCTCGCTGTGTGGATTACTGATTGCTTAAATGAGACTATTTAACATTGGCAATGGTTGAAGAGGAATTCCAAAGGCTTGACTTCACCGACTAAAGATACATAGGATTTTGTTGCACTTTCTAGTGTAGTCATTCACCTTGTTTGACAGTCTGTCGTCAGCATCTACAAGGATGAGGAGTGACGGTGAGATGAACCTTTAGATCACTGCCCTACGGGGAAAAAAAAAATTCTCCAAAAAAGCGTTGAATTTATGCCCCAACACAGCTAACTTTTCTATTTTTTTTCCGGTTTGCAAGAGGTTGTCTCGAAGAATTTAAATTCTTCAGGAATTAAAACCCCCTAAAGGCAGTAGCTGATAGTCCCCGAGATCTCAAATACGAGAATTTGCAAGACCGTGCCAGGAAAAGAATTAACCATATCTAGGTATGTTCAGGTCGTAACCCAGTGCAACCACCAATAGAGCCAGACAAGGAGCGATACTCGCTTTGTAAATATTTGATACTTGCACAGATTTCAGGTATACGTTAAGGGCTGTTAATGGTAGAATTATTGACTTATTGCTTGTTAAACATTAAGTCAAGTAATGTCTCACTGTTATATTATCGTTTGATTAAATATTTTTGTTATGGACCAGGTTTGTTATTGTGCTAGCTAAGAAAAATGCATGTTTATGAAATATTATATATTTAAGGAATTATTATAGCTTCTCGCTGCATAGTTTTAAAAATTATACAAAACAAAAGAGACTGGTCTAGTTTTCTGATCCATCGGGAAAAATTCAATGTTCAAATTAAAATTCCTTATATGTATCCTTTATTTATTTAATTATTAGCACTCTCTTTCTCTATTTATCCTAAATTTCCCTGTTTCTCCCATTTTTCTATATCTTACTCTACTTCTCTTTATTCCATTCCCTCTTCTAATCCCTAATCCTTCCCATTTCCTTTACTTTTCTTCTCCACTCTATTAACCTATTCCTTTCCACTACATATTCTCCTCCTCCCTCTTCTACGTCTCTAAATCCTTCTTCCACTTCCCCTCACCTTCTCTTTATTCTCTTTTTTCATTCTTGCACGTTCTCAATAAATTTTTAATGTAAAATACATGTTATACAGTAACCAATGATGGACTCTAGATACACGGTACACCGTAAACACTGAATTCGTCTATAAAATTCTTTATTGAGATATATATTTGA